>CANXYC012845801.1:0-18467 GCA_948193065.1 Aleurites moluccanus
TTAATAAATTATTATAATTTAATTTATTATATTATTACTTTGCTAAATTGATAATTAAATTTTTTTAATAAATATGTAAATTATATTTATTTATGGGTAATTATTGAAATATTATAAAATAGTGAAGAATTATAATAAATTGTATAAAATAAATAAAAAAGAATATTCTTTTTTGGTGTAAAAAATGGTGTTAGAAATTGAGTTATGGTTGGAGATAAAATTACTGTTTAATGTGATATAAACTGTAAAATAATATAAAATTGACTGTATTTCAGTATTGTGGGTTGGAGATGGCCTTACCAACTACATTCTTATCACAAGGACGGAGAACCAATGTCCAGGTTTGATTGTACAAATGCAAAAATGGCCGATGCGACAACTTGATGTCTCCAACGCTTTTCTTCATGGCAACCTGAATGAAGATGTTTGCATGGACCAGCCACAGGGGTTCATTGATTCTACTCATCCATAATATGTAAGTAAATTTAATCGGTCATTATATGGACTCAAACAGCTAGATTTAAGCCTGGTGTTGGAGTATATGATGTCCATGTGGTTAGAGAAGATGATGGAGATACAATTGGTTGAGAGAGTGTTTGTCTTGGAAAAGAAGCAATTTCGGATGAAGTAACAGGAATTAGAGAAATACTTGTTGTGGAGTGCTAGCAACCAGGCCCTGTACTATGCACCATTTGCCAATTTATAGGATCTCCAGCTAATGAGTATTGGAAAGCGATGAAGCGGCTACTCCGTTATCTGAGTCCTACTAAAACCCATGGCTTATTCTTTGCTACAGACTCATCATGTTTTCTTCAATGTTTCACCGCAAACCAAACACACACACACACACATATATATATATATATTACAAAACACAACAAATCAAATAAATTCAACACAGTAGTATATGAATTCCTTGGAAGACGATATCAATGAAGCAACACAATCCTCAAAAACAAAAGAAGCAGTGAATTTATATCATAACAACAACATTGATCCTATGACCTTCAAACTTCAGATAATCCAGGGATGCTCTTAGTCACAGCATCATTAACTAGACAGAACTTCAAAGCACGAAGCAGATCTATGAAAATAGCACTAGGAGCCAAGAATAAACTTGATTTCATTGATGGAAAGATACAACAACCAAAAGTTGATTCATAAGCTTATGAGCAATAGAAAAGGTGTGAATATATGGTCACATCATGGATATTAAATACAATCTCAAAGGATCTTGTAGAAGCCTTTATTTATACTTCGAAAGCTCAAGCACTGTGGGAAGAAATTCTGAAAGGTTTGGAGAGAGCAATAGCACTCTCATTTATCAAATCAAGAGGCAGATTGCATCAATCACTCAAGGTAATGACTTAATTGTTGTTTATTTCACCAAACTCAAAAAATTATGGGATGAACTTGCAAGTATTGAGTTGATACCACCATGTGAATGTGGAGTTACGAAACAAATATATGAAATTGAAAATAGGAACAAATTAATGCAGATCCTCGTGGGACTGCATGAAGGCTATGAACAGACAAGGAACTAAATATTGTTATTAGAACCATTTCCAACAATTAATTATGCTTATTCAATGATCTTAAAAATAGAGTCACGGAGACAAGTAGAGGCAAATTTCTCAGAAACTATTGAATCAATAGCTTTGTTGGGTATGAGTCAAGGTTTTAGAAGAGAATACAGGAGGTGTGATCCTGCTAAGGGCCATTACAGTCACTGTAACTTGGATCCACATTAGAGACAAATGCTTCAAATTAGTAGGGTATCCTGAGTGGCACTCAAAAAGGGCGAGAAGAGATCAAAAACAATAGAGGTTTAGCTGCTCAGGTGAATACCTACAATTCAGAAGGAAGATTTTTTGAGACTCCACTTGAAGATGAAATTGATCAAACAACCAAAATTGAAGAATTGTCTTCATTGTTTGGAGCATTAAAACATCAATTTCAGACATATATGAAAGGGAAGCAATAAATAGCTACCACAACTATAGCTACCACAACTATGCAGGTAGATTCTATTCAACTTGTCTCTCATGTCTCTCAATTTTTGGTGTTTATACTTGGGTCCTAGATACAGGGGCCACAGATTATATGAGCCCTCACAAAGAACTTTTTAACAGCTTGACAAATCTTTTACATGAAATAACCATAACCTTACCTAATGGCAACACTTTTGCTGTTACACAACTAGGTACAGTAATCCTGCAACCCAATTTTCTTTTAACAAATGTTCTTTTTGTACCAAAGTTTGAATTCAACCTATTATCAGTTCATAAATTACTTGATTCATTACCAATTCAACTTATTTTTTTTAAATCTTGTTGCTTAATCCAAGACCTACTGACTAATGAGATGCTTGCAATAGGAAAGGTCAGAAGCAGGACTTTACTTACTAGATGCCAAGAGCTTCTTACCATCAACCATAGCATTTTATCTGAATCAGATTGTTCAACATACACTGTATAGGAAATCTTATTCGTCCTATGTAAATACCATGCTCAATAAGCACAAATTCAATAATATGAGCCATTTTCCATTTGTTTCACTTGTTAACTCAGTTCAGTCTTCTGATTTTACAATTTTGCATAACAGAATGGGGCACCCTTTAAATGAAACAATGAAACATATTCCCAACACCCAAACACATTCTCCCTCAATCCCTCAATGCCAAATATGTCCCTTAGCCAAGCAACACAGATTTCCCTTTTCCCATTAGCAATAACTCAGCATCCAAACCCTTTGAACTTCTACATATGGACATGTGGGGTCCTTACAAGATTCCATCAATTACTGGAGCTTAGTATTTTATAACTATTGTTGATGAATATACCAAAGCCACTTGGACTCTTTTAATTCAACAAAAACATCAATGCTACACTTTCATATCACAATTCATTTTATTAATTCATAACCAATTTCATTTCACAGTTAAAACTGTTCGAACTGATAATGGAAGTGAGTTTGTCAACAGTCATTTGAACAATTTCTTTGCTTCAAAAGGTATTTCTCATAAGACTACTTGTCCCTATACCCCTCAATAGAATGGAACTACTGAAAGGAAGCACATACATATCCTAGAAGTGGCTAGAGCTTTAAGGCTACAAGCAAACTTACCTAAAATTTTTTGGTCTGAATGCATTCTTACATCAACTTACCTTATAAACAAACTACCTTCTAGGTCTCTTCAATGGAAAAGCCCTTATAAACTTCTTTTTAACAAGCAGCCTCATTTTGACAATCTCAAGACCTTTGGTTGTTTGTCCTTTGCCACAAACCATTTACCTTAAAAGGATAAATTTGATGCAAGGGCTTTTAGGTTTATATTTTTGGGGTATCCAATTAACCAAAAAGGGTACAAGCTTCTAAATTTAGCCACAAACCAAATTTTTTTCAGCAGGGATGTAACCTTCTTTGAAATTGTTTCATTTCCAATTATCAAACACAAAATCAGCTCCCATCATACCAGCATTTGACTTTCAAAAAGATATTGAACAACCTGCACTTTATTCCACTCTCAATCATAACAATTTTCCTCTTTCACCACAACACAGTTCTCCTCCTACTGTTGATTCCACACTCAACTCCCATTTTTTAGTTTCATCACCAAAAACTCTTAATTAGTCTTTTTCTCTACTTACTCATTAATTTGACATCCCACATTCAGAATCACACACTCACAATGACTCCACAGCTCTTCAACCAATTCAAAAGAGTACCAGACCCACACATAAGCCCTCTTGGCTTCAAGATTTTGTGTCCATTGCACTGACTGATCATACTACTACAACTGTCTCATCTTTTACAGGTCAGAACACTATATACTCTTCTTCTCATCATGCTTTCTTTAGTGCCATAGCCCCTATTACAGAACCCTCTACCCACAAACAAGCTGTCATAGGCCCAAATTGGATAAATGCCATGAATCAAGAGCTTAAAGCACTTGAACAAAATCATACCTGGGATTTAACCTCTTTGCCGAAAGGAAAGAAGGCCATAGGCTCAAAATGAGTGTTCAAGGTGAAGTACAAGCCTACTGGTGAGGTTGATAGATATAAGGCTTGCTTGGTGGCTAAAGGGTATAACCAGGTTGAAGGCCTTGACTACACTGAAAGGTTGTCACCAGTGGCCAAACTAGTCACTGTGAGCGTCCTCATTGCTCTAGCAACAGCAAGGTAGTGGCCACTCTATCAGTTGGATGTAAACAATGCTTTTTTGTATGGTTATATTGAAGAAGTTTATATGTTGCCTCCACAAGGGGGACACAGTAGCTATAGAGGACCAGGTGTGTAAATTACGGAGGTCCTTGTATGGCCTTAAGCAGCCCTCAAGGCAATGGAAAGTTGAGCTCACAACTTTTCTTCTTTCTTTGGGTTTCAAGCAATCTGCCCATGATCATTGTCTCTTTGTTAAAGCTCACAATGATCTCTTTTTGGCATTATTGGTTTTTGTTGATGACATAGTCATCATTGGTACTCATTTTGATTCTATTGTAGAGGTTAAGGCAGCCCTACATTCCAAATTCACTATTAAGGACATTGGTGATCTTAAATGTTTTTTGGGTTTGGAGGTAGCAAGGTCAAGTGAAGGCACTATTCTTACTCAATGAAAGTTTGTACTGGATATTTTAACAGAGGCAAGAATGCAACATGCTAAACCAGTAGATTCTCCTCTTTCGAAACATCTTCATCTTGCACCTAATGAAGGAGAATTATTGCCACAACCTGACCAGTATCACAGGCTGATAGGCGCTTATGTTAATTTTACAAGGTCTGATCTTAGTCATGTTATTCAACTTCCAAGCCAATTTATGTCCTCTCCTCGCAAGCCACATATAGAGGCTGCTATGCATGTTCTTCGATATCTCAAAGGCTCATCTGTGAAGGACTATTTTTTCCCTCTGTTTCAAACCTCCAACTCCAAGCATTTTGTGATGCTGACTGGGCCACATGTGCTTACTCACAAAAATCCTTAACAGGGTTTTGTATTTTCCTAGGCCCAGCTTTGATATCTTGGAAGACAAAGAAGAAGTCCACCGTGTCAAAATGCTCTGTCGAAGCTGAGTATAGAAGCATAGCTTCTACAGTTTGTGAGCTTCTCTGGATTTCCTATATTCTTCAATACCTTCGTGTACCTCTAACCTCTCACATTCCTCTTCACTATGACAACCAAGTTGCTTTACACATTGCAGCTAACCCAGTGTTTCACAAGAGGACTAAGCATCTTGATATCGACTGCCATATTGTTAGGCAGCAACTTCAACAACATTTTATCAAGACACATTACATTTCTTCCAACCAGCAGCTTGCTGACTTGTTTACTAAACCTTTGACATTTATTGTTCATGCTAAATTGGTGACCAAGTTGGGCCTTGTTGAGCTTCCACAGGCTTCAACTTGAGGGGGGTGTTGAACTCTTTGTAATTTATTCCCTGTTTTAGTTTTAGTTTACAGAGCATTAGTTACTCTATTTAGTTAGCTATTTTAATTTGTTTAGATAGTTATAACGATTTCTTGCCATGTTAGCGAAGTTGTTATGGACAACTGTAGAGGATGCTAAGCTGGCAATCCAGAGTTCTTGATCATTTGCTTCACGTGTGAATTGTAGCCTTCGTATATATAGGCATTAGGATCTGTAAATTATTTTCTGTAAAAATTTACCAAACTAAATGAAGTTTCTTCAAATCATCACAGGTTGGAATACACGATCTATTACTTATCACTGGATCAAAATCGCAAAATAATACTCGGGTTCATGGACTGCAAATTCATGGTATTGGAATCTCTCCTAGAAAAGACCTTTGAGATCTTTCAAGCTGCAAGCTTTTGGAGAACTCACATCCTTCCTAAATAAAGCTCCCCTTAAAAGGTCTCGTGAAGACAAATTGATTTGGTCCCATACTCAAGACGGTTGCTTCTCCATTAAATCACTCAAATAACTCTTGGATCCTCAAGTGGATCCCTCCTTTCCTCCTAAACTGGTTTGGATGGGTGTGGCTCCACATAAAGTCGAACTCTTCCTCTTGATGGCCTTAAATGACAGCTTAAATACAAGAGACTCTCTTTTTGGAAAAAATATTATTGAGTTTAAAGGCAGCCTTCGCCCATTTTGCATTTCATGTGTGGAAATCTTTCGTACTTTCCTGTTATGTAATGAAGTTTGGATTGTCTGGTGTAAATGTTTAAATTGGTGGTGATATAAATGGCGTTGCCCAAATATAATCTTCATAGTTTCCTTCTCCAATTGAATTCCTTTGCCTCAAGCAGATTCCGCAAAAAATTCCTCTCCACTTTTTTCTGTGCTATCTTATGGACCCTTTGAAAGGCAAGGAATGATCTCTATTCAATCATAAAGTCATTTGGGAGTCACTTTTTAACTTAATCCCATTCAAAACCCATTCCAGGATCAAAGTCTTATTCTCCACCTTCCTATGCTCCCTCAACCAACTCATCACTTCAAACTCTAAAATGGTCAATTCCCCGCTCTCCACAAACGTTGAGCATTGGAGACCTCCGCCACCCAATTGTGTCAAATGGAAAGTGAATGGATCTTTTTTGGGATGCCCTGGCACTGCTGGCATTGGTGGAGTTCTTCGTAACAATGATATGGTCATTTATTTGCAATTCTCTTGTCCAATAAGGGTGGTCTGTTCTAATGATGCAGAAATCATGGCCATCAGAAAAGCTTTAGAGCTTTCCATAACTTCCAACCTTAATTACCTGAGCACCCTTGTAGAATCCGATTCTCAAACAACTACTTGGGCAATCAAGCCTGCTGTCCGACCTTAGAAGCACCACAACATCCTGCAAGATATTGATGAAATGAGCAAGAATTTTCAGTCATTAGTCTTCTGCAAAATTCCAATAAGAGTTGCCTCTTTAATTAATCATCTGGCCAAAAAAGCTACAGAAAGATCCTGCGATTTCGTCGCCGCCTTATGATTCTACTGGTTGCATTTCATGTGCCCTGATTATTCTGATTTTGCAAACCATTGTAATCCCCTGCATTTTATTCTGTTCTCTGTAAGCTTTTGTATTCCTTTAAGTTCTTGTAATAACTGTGTCCATGTATCCCTGCGGATTGCTTTGATCCCTAGACAGAGTCTTCTTAATTATAAAAAATTCATTCTTGCTTATCAAAAAATTAATACAAATAAAATTAAATAAATTTTTTTAAAAATAAATTAATTTACAAAATAAAAAATTTAAAAAATTAGTATTTAATTACAATTATTACCATTATACTAAAATTCTTATTTTTCTCTTATTTAATTTATTTTTAGATAGATTTATATAAATTTATTTATATTAATTATTTTTAATTAGTGGGTAAAGCATCTATCAGCAAAATTCATTAATTAATTGCAATGGCAATGAAGAGAAATGATGATAGGTCACCAACCAAGACATGTCTCCACTTCATATATCAAACTTAGCCCTTATCATCAATTCTTTTACAATTGTATATATATATATATATATATAGGGAAAATTATATATAGTGATATTAAAATCATTATCAGAACTGTAAATTCTCGAATTTGAGTATTTATTGATGTTAAATTTATCAGAAAAAAGGAGTATTCCTTTGTTCCTGTGTAATCCCCATGACATTGATTTTTAAAGATCCAGAAATATGGAATTTTTGTTGAGAGTTCTGCAAAACTCCAAAAATATGCTACAGCAAACCCATTTTAATTAATAAGTCTGCATAGTACCATATTCACCTATATTTTCCTTATCACTGGTCAAGATTTAACCCACAATTTTTATCTTCATCAATTATATATATTGATTAAAACATGAAAACAACAGAAGCAGAAACTTGATCTATAAATCTGCTACCTTTTGATCATTCCAATTAACATATTTGTTGAACCATCATCATCAATTTGATGTTTATTTAACACTTTTAATCATCTCGATATCTATAGAATATGATAAATGGCTTGTTGAGCTGTATTTACTTACTAGCTCAGTTATTGAAATGCAATTGCCTTAAGCCCCTAACTTTGTGGTCCATTGGGAGGGTGTCCATACCCTATAATAGATTGCTATGAGGCCGCGGCCCCTATAATATTTCCGATTGAGCTATTATTGGATAAATAATATTTACTTTTTCCCGCAATAAACCTCATAATTTTTCTTCTAATATATTCTTATTTAATTTTCTCATTTCCTAATTTAAATTACTTTTTATCTTAACTAAATAATAATTTTTTATTAAAAATATAAAAATTAATTAAGAAATATAAAAAGAGAAAAAATTAAAAAAGTGTAAGGAGATTAAAATAATTAATGAATTAAAATATTAAATAAAAAAATATTAAAAAAAAAATTAATAATCATATATTTTATAATTAAAACGTTTATATATTATATATGAAATAGTATTTAATTACTAGCAAAGCATTTTTGTATTGATTTTTTATCTCCACGAAATGATTCTTTTAAAAAATATCTTTTGCGTATTCATAAGAAAATTAAAAATTTAGATAATATTAATTAAATAAATTTAAAAATAAAATAAATAAGTAAAAAATTAAAAATTATAACATATCACTTAAAATGATAATAATAATAATAATAAAATATATCTCTATTAAAATTTTTATTTTTTTTCATTAATTCATTTTAAAATTAATATATTTAAATTTATCTGATATAATTATTTTATAAATATAATTTGTTTTGCTTTTAAAAAATAATTGTTAGAAGAATCAATATAAATAATTAAGAAAATTGATGTGGACATAGTAAACCTAAACTAGATTGATGTGGTGGATATTAATTTTGAAGTTGTGGTTAAGTTTTTTCTTTTTTCATATGGTCAAACTTAGAAAAACCTAAACTAGATTATACTTTCACCATATGTAGTTCAAATTTATTTTAACATCTATAATAGAGGAAAAAGAGAAAAGTTTGAGTTAAAGAACTTCTAATTGCAATATGTATCTAGTGCTTATGAAATGGAAAAGTTTAACTTATTGAGAGGTGCATTTCTTAGTTCAATCAACTGTTAAATTTTGTCAAAACACTATAATTATCATAATTGGTACTATTAAATCAAAGTCTCGTTGACACTTAAAAAAAATTTTAGTCACCGTTAATTTTATCTTTGATATATGGTAATTTATAAAGGTGGCATCAGTTTAATTTGATCGATTTGAAAAATTATTATTAAAATTTTAGTATTTTAATTTTTTATATTTTATTTTTAATAATTTTTGTTGCATATTATTATTATATAATTTTATGATAAATATATAAATTTTATAATATATTTGTAATTAATTTTTTATAAATATTTAAAAAAAGGATAATAATACTTTTCAATAATAATAATAATGCATAAAATAAATTATTTTAAAATAATTAAAATTAGTACTTTTTTTCAAGTAAATTGACCATTGCTTGCTATATGAATAATTAAGTGGGACCATCATAATTAGCTGAAGATAAAAGTGTATCAAACAGTCAAATGCACAAAGCTACCAATGCTATTATTAAATTCATTTTAAGCTTCACACTCACGAACTATTGACTTTCCCCTATTGGGTAAACGTGGATGTGATTTACGAAGCGGGGCCCATCTTTATCCTTTTTCACAAACCTCATCAACTGCCACGATGGGACTTCTCCTTTCATCTCTACCGTTGGATCTTCCCCAAGGAGCACTACTCCCTGTTGGATGTCGGCAATCTTTTTCTGGGACCCAGTCTGAGAGAAAGCTTGACACACGTGGTGCTTATAAAGGTGTCCATATAGTGATCATTAGCGCCACGTGGCTATGACTAGACGGCGACGTTTTGCTTTAAAAAAAGAATATACAGAGTTTTCATATTATACGAAAACAATGAAACTCTACTATTATATATTTTCATTTTTTCTATATATAATGATAAAAATTATTTGAATATGTTGATACAATATTACAGTTTATTTTAAATTATAAATTAATTTTCATATTTTTAATATTTTAAATATTGTTACTTATAAGTTTATAATCATGATCGTATTTGTGACACTTTAAAACTTTTTAATAATTAAAAAAAAATAACAGCGTAAATTAAATATAAAATTGATTTTTATATTATATGAAAAATTTTGAATTTAATAAAAAAAATTAAATTATTAAATGATGAAACTCAAATATTAAATTTTTTTTTTTTAATGTAAAATCTTTTAACCCTAACGGATAATAATTAAATTATGAGTCTCTTAATTAATTTCATTAAAAATTAAGAGAATAGAAAATAACATAAATAAAAACAATTCATTTTATAGTAATGCATATATATCCACATCTAAAAAGACTTGTATTTTGTAAAAAAAATAAAAATAAAAAGACAATTATGGCCATAATTTTGCAGTACAAAAGGGTTGGAGGACTCTGCTTCTGCCCTTCTTGTAAATGAAAATGACAATATAATAAGAATTTGCACATAACTACATTATAGTTCTCAACCTCATTCAAGCTCCATTGAGATATATTGAATCTCAATCTTCAATAGTACATACTGCTCTTTTTTTCTGAGCACAGGTTCCTTATGGATTTTGATAAAAAGGCTTTATCCAACGACATATTTTATTCAAATTAAATTTATTAATTAAAACTTAAAACACACATACAAATAATAATAGATTTTTTTTTTTTTTATTTTAGTGCGAATAATTATATATAATTAAAAAACATATTTAATATATTAATCAGTAATAATACTTTACTATAAAAATAAAATATTATAATTTATTAACATTTGAAAAGCAAATTAAACTGATGATATCACTCTATTCTTAAGGCACATCCACCTGCATATTTGATCACAGGTTAAATCTTTCTTGCATGTGCTTTGTTATTCTTGTTTTAAAAAAAGTTTAAACAGCCGCTGATATTTTGTGAAGAAAGGTTGCCAATTGACAGGAAGATGATTTTTGTAATCCATCACCGTAGGTTAATTCCGACACTTGAATAAAGACGAAATTAAAAAATTAATTTTAAATGAATAAAAAAAATTATATTAAAAAATTAAATTTAGGTGAATTGAGAATATTTTTTTTATATAAAAAATTAAATTTAAATGGAATAGATGAATTTTTTTTATAAATTAAAAGATTTTTTTTAATAAAATGACTAAAATCTACCTGAATGGCTGAATCACCCTGTCTCCATCCCTGCGCATATATAACTTGTAATGGACTATTTATTTAATTTATTTTAATTATAAATGTGGATTTTCCTTCTTTTAAACCACAATTAAAGGAAGCTTCTTCCAACTGTGAAAATAACAATAATTTATTTGTTTTTTTTTTCTCCACCTTATCAGAAATTGAGAAATTTCATTTTTTTTCCTAGCTTCTAATGGACACATCAATTAATCATGCTAAAATAATTTGTGAAACAGTGAAAATAGACCATTACCACTAGTTAAGTTCATCAACTTTTCATCATGAAACCTTGTGGAAATTAACTAAAACCCATCAAAACGTTTGGACTGCTTTTTATTTTAGTGTTTTTTTTTTTTTCATGTTTTCATAGTCTAGTATATCCTAATTAAATTTTGATTTATTTTTTCAGTTGCATTCAATATTTTCAAATTTATAAATCAATTTAATATTTTTAATTTTTTACTTACATTCAATAAATTAAAAGTGGGTGACTCTAATTTTAATTTAATTATTTATATACATGAATTTTAAATAAATTAACTTTAATTCATATTTATATTTAAAATCTAATGGTAAGTATTCGGTTGTTTCGACTTAAATTAAATTGAATTTAAAAAAAAAATTAAATTCATTGAACTTAAAATTTAAAAAACGAAATCGATTTGTGAATTAAATTAAATTAATTTTTTTATAATATTAATTGAACTGAATTGACATATTTCAATTTGATAATTCGATATATAATAAAATTTATAAAATTTTAAATCTAATCAAATTAAATTTTAAAATTAATCAAATCAAATAAATTTAATTCGATTTTCGATTAAACTAATTATTTTCTCCCCCATATAGAAATCTCACTGTCATGGAAAATCATTCTTAATATCTACCCAAGTCATAACATCCGTCAAATCTATCATTTTGTAAAATAAGAACCTCAAATAACATTTTAAGCAGTCCTATGAGGGGAAATTTCGTAAAATGTCATTGTTTAATAGTTCTTAGAGTTCAATACAAGCTTACTTCTAAGTCCTTTACTTTCATTTTTGTTGCCACAATAGCATGAGTGCCTATTTCATACCCATTAGATATTAAAAATTAAACTGATAAAATAAAAAGTATATAATATATTTTTTTAAGAAAAAATTTATAGAACACAATTAGAAAATAAATAAGAGTTTTGGATATATTAAACTATTAACCCTTCTAGTTTTTCTAATTCCAAAATGGCGACTGAAATTAGCTAACTTTCTTTTACAGTTTGCAAAGTTTTCAAACGTCAATTGCCTTCTAGATTGACAAGTGAATAAGGCTTTATTTTAGTTGTAAAAAAATCAAAGCTAAGATTTTAGAAGGTCATAAAAATCAAAGTAAATAATGCTTTATTTTAGTGGTAAAATGCCTTCTAGATTGATGATGGTACAAAATATTTATGGGTGATAAAACAAGAGGTTTAGTTAAAAATTAATAACAAGGACTATAAATTATTATATATACTAGTGTTTTATTTAAAAAATTTAATCCAAACTGATTTGATAATTTAAACTTATATGATATGATCTGATAAATTTAAATCAAAATTAAAATAATTAAATCATATAGAATAAAATTAGTAGAGTATTGAACAGTCTTCTAGCGATATTAAAAGTTGATCATAGACTATAATAAACATTACTACACTTATAAATTTTTATACAGATAAAAAATTTAAACTAAATTTTCTTCTCAATATTTTAAAAAAAATAGGTTGAGCTTGATAATGAAATAATAAAAAAAAAAATTGGTTATTATATTCCACTCTAAAAATTGTAAATATATTATATTTTTTTAGTTGGCAAATAACTATATTAACTACATAAACATAGTCATTTTAAGTCAACAAAATTATAACTATTAATTATGCATTTATCTTTTTCTTTAAGGATCAAACTATGCTTTATATTCTAATTATTTTTATAAGAAATTTATAATTGTGTGGAATCATACCTTTTAATTTAGATTTATATTATTTAATAATAATATAACCTACTATAAAATAATATTATTTTATTCATTGTAATTCAAGTAGTCTTATATTTAATTACATTTTAAGAAAAAAGGTGTCTTTTATCATATGGTGCATAAATAAATTAAACATAGTTCTTATAATAGCATAATTTTTTGAGTATATATTAAAGTTTTTGAAATTATTTATGAAATATAAAAGAAACAAATAATTTAACATAATGTGGGTAAAGTGTGATAAACCCAATTTTCTGGATTCAGAATATATATGAAATATACCCATCTTATATTTTATTAAAAATAAAAATTGTCACAATCACAAGCCCCTATTGGGATCTTCAGTGCCTGTCTACCATGTGACCCAATAATTAATTTATTTACACTCACATATTAGAATTTACTTATATTTTTAAAATAATTTCACTTTATTATTAAAATAAAATATCAATTATATATAAGAAAGTACAAATGTTTGATAAGATCGATTGGAGAGAAATTACGCTAAAATAATAATGATTTTATATTGATTCGATTTAAATTAATTTAATTGATTATTTTTTAAAAAATATTTTAAAAAATAAACAATTCACCAATTTGATTTTTTTATTGAAATTTGATTATCCTATATTTTTTAAAAAAAACAAAAACAACAACAGTGACAGAGACATTTAAAAAACCAAAAAAAAAAAATAATGGGGCATGATTGGGAAAATGAACAAAGGAGGAGGAAGAGGCAACGTTTAACTCACAATAACCAATTAAAAGAACTACAAACAAACAATTAGCTCGAATAATTAAATAATTAAATAATAATAATATACATAAAAATATAATTTAAAAATAAATATATATTACACTCAATAATAAATTTACAATTAATTTTTTCTCATCGGTATATAATTTAAAATAATAATAATAAAAATTATCTTTTTCAATAGTTACATTGGCTGTGCTACTTTCACCGGTCCATAAAAACCTTTTTTAAGAGCTAATAATGTCGCAAATCTCTCTTCTCTCTCCCCCTTCTTCTTTTCAAATTGCCTGCCTGTTTTTCTATATATATATATATCACGCGGAGCCAAGATCGGATCAGATCATAAAAGTCTCTGTTTTCGAGTCTCTCATTCTCAGATCTCTCTCTGAAATATTGTTTCTCTTGATCCAAGTTAGTGTATCTTCTCTCTTCTTTTTCTTTGATTTCTTCTCTTAATTTCACTTTACTTAATTATAATCTTAATTGTCATGAATCATGATCATCTCACTTTCATATTTCTTCTGATTCAATTCAATACCTCCTTTTTGTTACAAGTTTAATTATCCTTTTTCTTAGTTTTTTTTTTCTTTTTCTTTTTTAAAGTTTTCGATTTAGTGATTGGATTCAAACAGAGTGATTTTCTGGTTGAACTCTTGTTTGTAGACTGTGATTTTCAGAATCTCGATTACTTGTTATATAAATAAGTTTAATTGCTTGTGTTTTGGTTAACAGGTAAGGAATGGCGCAGATTTTGTTGCACGGGACTTTACATGCAACGATCTATGAGGTGGATAAGCTTCACAGTGGGGGTAAACCCCACTTCTTTCGCAAGGTATATCTCTATGGTTTATTCATGTTAATTTAATCTGTTTGGTAATGTTGTTAATTTTTAAATTTTTTCCCCAGTTATGTGCTTTTTTTTTTTTTTTTTTTTTGAAAGGGAGACCTCTGCTTATAAATTGGGATTATTGGGTAATGGGGATAGTTTAGATATCTGTAGTGAGCTTAATTAGTATAATGGGGGCATAGATCTTTTCTCTGTAATGCTCTTCCATGTGTCAGTTTGGTGCTTGATTAGATCAATCGAAGAAATTCACCAATGTAAGTTGTAGAAGGACTTTTATTTGAAAACGTCATTGTTTGAGCACTGGGGAATGACATCGTTATATATTTATTTATTTGGCAGTGATGTCTCTTTTTGGGTAATTACTTATCTTCTTGGACTACCCATTTGGCCTTGATTTAATATAAAAAGCAAAGAGATTGAGGATGGAAATAATGTAATAAGCTGTTTTTACAATTAACTGCTGATTAATTTAGTTTGGCAAGGAGATTGAGAAATGGGAGTTGGAATTTCTATCAAGTACCTGTTTTAATGTGGTTTCTTAATGAATTGTTAATTTGATTATCTTCTAACTTCTAAAAGCAAATGGCTAAACTATTTTAAAAACTCTAAATGGTGCGTTTCTTTAAAAAGTTGAATTTTTTTTTTATGTAATTTAGTGAAATGGATACTTTTGAAATGTCATGTGCATTCATAATTGTGACATTAATTTTCATTTGTTCCCATTCCTTATGTTGTTTAATAAATTTCTGATGATCCTGTGTTTTTATCATTTTATATTGGTCTGGAACTTTCATTACAGTGATTGCAAATGCCTTTTCTAATATCTATTAAATGGCTAGCATGGATATCACTTTCACCTGGCATTGCTAATGTTGCATTCTCTTTTGAGTCATGACATGCGCGGAGTAGGCCATCTCAGAAAGATGAATTACCAAGAAAACAAAATAGGAAAAGGGGGATTTCTACTTAAACAATGATCCTGGCTATCAACATGAATTTGTGATTCTGCCTGTTACACTATAAGACTTTGAGTACTAATGAAACCGACATTTTTTTAAACAAGAATTGCTATTTTCCAAACCATTATATCCCATGGTGGAAAAATATCTGGGTCCCTCCCATATGAATGAAAGTTTATATTTATGGTCAATTGTTTGAAGTAGAGCTCAAAAACTACCATGTCTGCATTGAGAACTTGCTTGTTTAGATTGACTGCAAAAATTTTCTGGGATCGACCTGTAATAATGGTGTCAATAGCAAATTTCTTTTGAAGCGTCCCATCCCATTGGGTCATTGGGCCAAAATTCGATAATTTTAACTTTCAACTTCTTTTTTTTTCAAATTTCACAATGGTTTAATTTACTAGTTTCTTGTGCACAGAAAGGTGATTTTTGGTTATACAGAAATGACACCCTTTGGATTTTATAGATGATGAGGGGAAAGGATACTCAAATACAATTAAAATAAGAAAAATAATCTCAACTAGTTATGGTCAGCTATGGATATGGATCTGTTTCCTCCATTCCACTGTGTTTGGGTAAGATGGGGTAAAAATATAAAGAAAGAAAATCTAAGTCCTTCTGTGGTAACTAATTCATGTATATCTGTGGAGATAATTTACTTCGTTATAAACATTTGTCAGTATTACCCTTCCGTGTATTCTTTTTTTTTTTTTAAATTTATTTATTTGGTAGTCTTAATGTTATATTAAATAATTGGTTTTGCATTTATTTCAATGTCAGAATCAGTGTAAATTTAGTTTTCTTTTTTACTTTTTGAAGATATTCTCTCTTTTTAGTTTGCTGTTGTAATTTTTTTTTTGGTTGATCCACCTTGTTTATCTGATTTATTGCCTCTGAATTTTGGTATTTTAGTGAATAAAACTTTTGCTTTCTTGCTATTTAAAGTTGTATTTATAATTTTCCTCTTCAATTGTTTGCCACCCGCTGCCATGGACTTCAGGAGCTTTATTTATTTTTTTCACACTTTTTTCCTACTCTGCTAAACAAGACAATTGAAGCTGCATTTTTTTTCTCCTATTGCAAGAGATTGCCTTGCAAATTACAAATCTCTTTTCTTGTGTGCAGTCTTGATATTATCGCAAGTTAATGATACTCTTTTCTTTTTCTGTTTCAAGTATCTGATTGAAAAATCTTTGTTGTAGCTCATGGAGAACATTGAGGAGACGGTTGGTTTTGGCAAAGGGGTCCGTAAACTCTATGCAACTATTGACCTGGAAAAGGCTAGAGTTGGGAGGACTAGAATGCTTGAAAATGAACATTCTAACCCCAGGTGGTACGAGTCTTTTCATATCTACTGTGCTCATCAGGCTTCAAATGTCATATTCACAATCAAGGATGATAATCCCATTGGGGCAACCTTAATTGGAAGAGCATATGTACCAGTTGAAGATCTCCTAGATGGGGAAGAGATCGACAAATGGGTTGAGATATTGGATGAAGACAAGAACCCTATCCAGGGTGATTCTAAAATCCATGTGAAGCTGCAATACTTTGACATTACCAAGGACCGTAACTGGGGCCGCGGTATCAGGAGTCCAAAATATCCTGGAGTACCTTATACATTCTTTTCACAGAGGCAAGGATGTAGGGTTTCTCTCTACCAAGATGCTCATGTGCCAGATAAATTTGTTCCTAAAATCCCTCTTGCTGGAGGGAAGTACTATGAGCCCCACAGATGTTGGGAGGATATTTTTGATGCAATTACAAATGCAAAACATCTGATCTACATCACTGGCTGGTCTGTTTATACTGAAATCACCTTGATAAGGGATTCAAGGAGGCCAAAGCCAGGAGGAGACATCACTCTTGGTGAGCTGCTCAAGAAGAAGGCAAGTGAAGGTGTTCGGGTTCTTATGCTTGTCTGGGATGACAGAACCTCTGTTGGTTTATTAAAAAAGGATGGACTGATGGCCACTCATGACGAAGAAACTGAACATTACTTCCAGAATACTGATGTACATTGCGTCTTGTGTCCTCGAAATCCTGATGATGGCGGAAGCATAGTTCAAGATCTACAGATCTCTGCCATGTTCACTCATCACCAGAAAATTGTGGTGGTAGACAGTGCACTGCCTAATGGAGATTCTGAGAGGAGGAGAATAGTTAGTTTTGTTGGGGGTATTGACCTCTGTGATGGGAGATATGATTCCCCGTTCCATTCCCTTTTCAGGACATTGGACACAGCACACCATGATGATTTCCATCAGCCCAACTTTGCTGGTGTTTCAATTGAAAAAGGTGGTCCGAGAGAGCCTTGGCATGACATCCACTCCAGACTCGAAGGGCCTGTTGCATGGGATGTCTTGTTTAATTTTGAGCAGCGATGGAGAAAGCAAGGTGGTAAAGATTTGCTGCTTCAGTTCAGAGAACTGGAAGATGTCTTCATTCCCCCATCTCCTGTCATGTACCCTGATGATTACGACACATGGAATGTCCAGTTGTTTAGATCCATTGATGGTGGGGCTGCATTTGGTTTCCCGGAAACACCTGAAGATGCTGCCAGAGCTGGGCTTGTTAGTGGAAAGGATAATATCATTGACCGAAGCATTCAGGATGCTTATATCAATGCCATCCGAAGGGCAAAGAATTTCATTTATATTGAAAATCAGTATTTCCTTGGAAGTTCTTTCGGTTGGAGTCCTGATGGTATTAAGCCTGAGGAT
>CANXYC012846318.1:0-10416 GCA_948193065.1 Aleurites moluccanus
GCTATGGTTAATGCAAGAAGATTGGAAGAATTATCACACAACATTAATCAAGTAATTTCTTGGGCCAACCAGCAGCCACCCGGTTTGAGGAGGCTTTATTTGAGAGATTTAAGAGCAACTTCTGAGTATAAATCTTTCCAGCCTGTGATTGAACAAGCAATAAGGGAATCAGCAGAACAAGAAGAATCGAAGCCAATTCCAGCGGCTAAGGCAGCAATTGAGGCATTAAAGGATTTGATCTTTGACTCTGACGATTCGACAAACAGTTGGTGTGCAGTCTGTTGGGAAAAACTGGAAATTGGATGTTCAATCACTGGAATGCCTTGCTCTCACAAGTTCCACAAGACCTGCATTGAAAGCTGGCTCAACACAAGTCATACCTGTCCCCTGTGTCGTTTCCAGTTGCCAACCCTATAGTTTTATTTCTGTATACAATTAGTTTTGAATGTTAATTATCTGTGATTGTAGCACACAGTTGATGATGACCAGAATATACACCCTTTGTTTAAAAAAATAGTCTTGTTTTATTTTATGGGTTAATTAAAAAGATTTAATTTATCACGTTAATTTTATTATTTTTTTTAAAATAATCCTATTTAAAATATTTATATTATACATTTTTCAATATTTTTTTTATTTTTTAATATTTATAATAATTAAAACACTCTTATTTTTAGCTAATTTTATAATTTCAATATAAAAAAAATAAAAATATAATTAATATATGTGATGATATTAATATGTATTAATAAAAAATATATTTAATATTTATTTACTAAACTAATATCTAAAAATATATATATATATTTTTTGAGACGAATAAAAAAATTAAAACTATCTTTTTAGGATGGAGAGAGTATATAATTAAAAAGTTTAATTCATAATTAAGTTAATTAGGAGTAAGTTTTGAATAAGTAAGCTCACTTTTTTTTTTCACCTATCTCAAATTATAAGCCACTTTTCTCTTTTAAATAGTAATTAGTTTATTAATTTACTAATATATTCCTATATTTCACTATTAATGCACATTTTTATCAATATGCCATTAATTAATTTTATTGAAATATTAACTAATAAATGGTTAATTCATGCTTGAAATGAAATAGTTGAATTACTAACACTTTAGTCAAGAAATTTTATTGGTTTTGAGACTTAACATTAAAATTAAAAATTAGTTATTTTCAAGATAATCATTACTAATATAAGATTGGAGTATTTGTGAAAAATATTAAATAAAGATTATTATTTTATTAAAATTAATCATTTTTTTTTTTAATTTTTGTGAAAATAAAGATAGGTATATCATTTTGAAAGAGTATATATTTTGATGAATTAATTAAAGCAATCAAATATAGAAATTATGATAATTTAAAAACATTTAATATATATAATAGAAAAGAATTAGATGATATTTTCTCCACAAATTACATCTCTGTTTGGAGAACATGCTGCCATAATATTTTTCTCCACAAATTACATGACAAATAACAATAAGAATAAAAGAATCGAACATACTTGAACCATATACCTAGAATTATAAACATTTACATGTTGCATTCAGGAGGGAATCCCTGAGGAAATCTTTTAATATCAATACAGTAATTATAAATCATGTAATTCTTCTGTACCCATTGAAGCCTCTCTTGACTTGCTGAATCAAGCTCTTGTGAGATCCATGAATCTGAAGCTGAAGAATTTGTAGCACAAGAAGATTTTCCATTTGACCAAAGACAAGCATTTGCATTGAAATTCCTATAAGAAGCTGTGAATGGAGCTTGACTCCAATCTGTCTTTACAAGACCACCTCTTGTAGCCCAATCATCAGCATTCCATAGACTTGAGTAAATTCTCATTGCTTGATTCTTGGGAAATGGAACACCAATAGATTCCAAGTTCTTGAATTCTCTAATTGGAGTGCCGTCAACAGAGAAGCTGAAACAGAGGAAGGAAAGTTTAGTGTTATTGGCAAAGAAACTGAAACTTATGCCAAATAAACTTCGATGGATGTTCTTGCAATTGCTTACATGATGAGCTGAGGATTCCAAAGAATGGAATAAGTGTGAAAATCTGCAGTTGGGTCAAACCATAAATAGAATTGCTGCTCTCTGTTTCCTTTGCCTTGGCTAAACACATTAGTGTGAAGAATGTAAGGGTCTCCACTCAAATTCCCCAAGAACTCAAAATCTATCTCATCCCAAGTAGACCCTTTTGAGGATAACTGCCAATTCAAAATTCAAATTCACATTTATTGTTATTTAGATGAAAATATAATTGAATCTTTACAGAAAGAACAATAGTAATGAAAAACTTACATAGTAGGCAGTGACAGTGCCAGCAGAGTTTCCGGGGACCAGCTTGAGCTGCATATCAATCTTCCCAAATAAATACTCATTCCTGGATTGAAATCCTGACCCTGATGCTTTGTCTAGATTAAGAGTAAGAAGCTGGCCGTCGTTGAGAATCTTAGCTCGGCCATCTCCCCAAGTGATATCAAAGTCTTGGTAGAAGTTACCAGCAAATACAACCATCAAAGAACTAATTGAAAGCAGAGAGATGATCAATAATAATATTGAAACTCTTAAAGAAGCCATTAAAAAAATAGAAATAGGGATAAAAGGATAGTATATTAATTCTTTAGAATTGGAAAAAGAAATGTGGTTTTGAAATAAGGTGATGTGTAGCTAAGCTTGGTGTGGGTTTTATTTATAGTCCAATGGATGACAAGTGAAAGAAACACAGTAATTAAGAGAGTAAATGCTTAGGAAGGTTCAGTCAGCTGTTTCCAGTTGGACAAAGATTATAGAGTGGTGGACCAAATTGATGATTAATTAATAGCACAGAACCAAATCGAAATTATCACACGCGGTTTTGGTCAAATACATATTTGACAGAGGGAACTGTGTTTGTAAATTTTTTATTTTTTTTAGCAAAATTAAAATTTATATTAATAAAAAAGAAAAATACATGAAATAAAAAATAATGAGTAAAATAAAGCACATTATTTCAATACAATTTCATATAATTTTACTAGAAAGTAAAAGAAAAATTCAGATTTACATATAAAATAAAGTGAAGAAATAAAATTATAACCACCCTTTGAAACATTAATACTGGAAAAACTATTTGAATCTTGCGAATTTGATAAATTGAATTAAATTTCAAATAATTTTTTTTTTTATAATAGGTGATATTATATTTATAAAGACAACAGATATTAAAATCACATGATTAACCGATGATAGGCCAAACCAAAAGGATACAACCGCTTGAAATACAATTCAAATTAAAATTATAGATCCAAAATCATCTTCCACTTCAAAACACCGCAAGTTCCACAAAGGGAAATACAAAAAGCCCATAAAGGGGAAGCAAAACCATACCAGTAGAAAACATACTACTAGCGTGAAAGGGAAGAAAATGATAGAAAAATATAAATCTAACATTTATGAAGTAAAAAAGAAAATTTTTGGAATGTTATCGGCCATGACAAAGAATAGATTGAGAGAGAGAGAAAGCAGCGTATTTCAGAGTCACCCTAACTGGGTTTATACATTTGTGAACTCGTTAGTAACTTTGTCTAATTAATTTATTCATGTTTTTAGTGATTATAATTTGATCGTCTAGTTTTTAATTCTTGAATGCAAAAGTCGATTTTGGAGTATATTTTTATACTAGCTTGAGAAAACAAATTAATATTGAATACTTTATTAATAAATAAATTGATCATACAGTACCTCAGATTTTCTGAATAAGAAAATAAAGAGCGACTTGAATATTATGTACTTTTGTTTGGTAAAAAAAATTGAATAAATAAATAGTTATAATTATTATTTACACATTGATTAAAGGTGCAGGGCAAAGATGTAGCCATTTGGAGAAGAAAATTTTTTGGTAAATTTTGTTCACCACAACATATTATAAACTATTAATAATAATAATTAAATATATCAAGTAATAAATGTATTATAAGGTGATTATAATAATTTATTACCTAAATTACAAGGTCTGTATTATAATTAATAAACTAATATGTCAAAACACTATTAACTACTCTTTCCGTTTTTTTTTATCTTTCGTTTTAAAAATTTATTCATTTTTATTTTTAATTGTCGTTTTAAATTTTTAGAATAATATTTATTTATTTTTTTCTATTTTATCCTTATAATATTTAATTAGAATATAATAACTTAATTTAAGATAAAGTTAATGATATAAGATTAAATAAGTCATTTTGAATTTAATTAATAAGTGTCTTAATATATGTGCAAAATCTTAAACGACAGATTAAAAAAAATGAAAAGAGTAGTTTATAATCTGGTATTGTGAATTAAATTTACTTAAAAATTTCTTTTAGCGAATATAGAATGGCTAAGGGAATCTCATAACTTTTTGTCTTGAATTTACATCTATAGTTTTTAGGTTTTTATATTTCCCCTATTTTTTTATTTTTTTTCATATTTGTCGCCTTAATTTTTTACAAGTGACCCTCCAAATTCCATATTTTTAAAAATGTTTTATACCTATAGTTTTTAACTTTTTATATTTATCCTCTGAATTATGATTTTTTTTTCATATTTTCTCCTAAATTTTTATTTTTACCCTTTTAACTTTAAATTATTTTATAAACTTTCATATTTATCTTGAGTTTGATTGCTGAATATAGCTAATATAAACAATAATTTTGTTGTTGAGTAGAAGGAAAATGCAGAGATGATGAGTGGAGAAGGCCTATCTTCCTTGCTTTCACCAAACACGAAAATGTGGTCTTTACTTGCTTCTTTTTTGTGTCTTCTTACCTAATTCCACCAACGCCCCTCTACATTGAGTCATCGGGTCCTCGGTGATATTATCAATTTTGTTTATTAAAAATGGAGAATTAATTTTAAATTTATTATTGATAATAATTTATATTTATTATTAAATTATATTTCAATATACTAATGATACTATCATTAATCAACGGGCAATTTTAATTTATATAATTTTTTATCATAATAGAAAATAAAAAAATAAGCAAGATAATAAGTCATTTAATTTTATAATTGAATACCTTAATATTATTAGTGTTTTGATTTATTTTTTTTATAAATTAAATCGAAGTGGTTTGACATTTTATTTATTAATTTTAATTTTTTTTTAAAAAATTATTTTAAAAATTTTATTTCATTCCAATTCAAAATTTCATAGTGAAACCTAACATTATTTTTTTTATTAGCACATGGGAAAGATTCCCATAACCTTATATTCTAACTCATATATGGAGTCAAAATTAATAGGAGAAAAAAAATTATTTTTTTCTAAACTTTCTAATAATTTTTATTTCAGATAATAGTGATTAATTTTATTTTTTAACAAAAAATATATTTTTAATATAATAAATTATTATTTATCTTTCATATTTATAAAATTGAAATCGATTAAATAATTTTAACATTTAAAATTATTTATAAAAATTTAATTTTAGAAGGATCAATTAAAATTTTAAAAAACTAATTAAAAAATTAGTTTAATTATTATTTATCATTAGACTAAAAGTATGCGAGTACACATTAAAATTACATATTATGTGGTTCTATGCTTGATAATTTTGAATCTACATTAAGGGGAAAAAAAAGGGAAAAACATGTTTTGTTTATATATATTAAGAACTAAATAAAAAGAAATGGCATAATTTATTGGAAATTTACATTTTTACGCTCTGCAAATTTCCCTCTTCCATCTATTATTTTTCAATTTTCTTTTCCTTTCTTTGTTTGAAAACTTAAAATTTGTAAGTTTTTAATTCAATTCAATTCTTTTTAACTAATTTCTTGTTTGGAAGGAATAACATTAATAGAATTCAATTCTCTCAAATTCTTGAAAAAATAATTTTTTTAGATAAAATTACTCATTAATTGATAAAATAAAATAATATTATAATTCCTCAAAATTAATATTAAAACAAATTAGTAATACAAATAATAATAGCAATAATCTTAGCTTAAAAAGTTCGGTTGTATTAGGCCACAAATAATAGTTTCTTTTGATTTTTTATAATTTTTTACGAATTAGATCTGGAGACCAATAAATATAAATTTAATGTCAAAAATAAAATTTACAATTATGATTGATCTATCAATTAAATAATAAATTAAAAGAAAAAGAATAATTCACCATAATGTTAAAAATATTATAAATGAGAAAAAGGTTTTATATTAATTAAATATAAATAGATTAAATGATTAATATATTAAGAAAAATTTATTAAAAGTAACGAGGAGTCTAAAATCCTATAAGAAATGACACAAGTAAAAAAGGAAATCAGCCCATCTTAACCTGATTTTGAAAAATTCAATTCAATTGAGCCGGATTAAGTATGAAATGATACAAGTACCTTTATTCTTCTTTGTTTTATGCTTATCGCATGGCTACATTCTTGTTCTTCTTTGTTACTTACAAAAGCGCTGCATAGTTTTTTATTTTTTTTTTTTGGTTAATTACGATTCTCTCATGTAAAATGATTTAATACACTAATTTTTCTTGATCTTTTAAAAATATATTAACTTCTTCCTGATAAATGTCACAATATATTATTAGACTATTCCGTCTAATTTTCGCCAATTTTTCCATTAGTAAGAGATAAAAAGACTGAAATGCCCTGTAAATTACATTGAATTTACATTAATACCCTTATCTCTCCATTACTTCTCTTTCCTTTCCTTCCTGTATTTCTCTCCTCAACGAGGCTATAAAAACCGACAAGCCTTACCTTGATTCTTTACTACAAAAAACTAGAGCGATTCTCTTTAGAAGATTTCCCATAAACATCGCCTTAGACCTCAACGATTTCGTTGAAGCTTTCGGATTCGAGGAGTTGGGTATCCAATTTTGGAAATTTCCTCAAGAGTTTTTTTTTTTTTTTTTTTTTTTTTTTTTGTTTGGGAAGTTTTAACCCACTTGTTAAATTGGCTTTTGGGATGTTTTTTGGTTTTCAATTTTTTTTATTTTCCTAATTTTTTTTTTTTTTTTTTTTTTTTTTTTTTGTTCTTTGGGAATTTTAAACCCACTTGTGAATTTGGATTTGCTGCTGATTTTGACTTGTAATTCACAGATGAATTGCACAACTTTTTGAATTTTAAACCCTATGTCTTTATTTCATAGTTTGATTGCACATCTTTTTAAATTCTCTTAAAGCATGCCCACTCGAACTTCAACGACTTCGTCCTATGTTTTCAAACATGTAGCGAATAGTAATTATAACCTTCTACTAGATTCTAAACTTTATAATTACAACTTTAAACAATTTTAACTTAAAGTAATTTCCATCACTCCCCCTGCAACTTGAATCAAGTTAACATGCCATCCTGATTTTATCGCTAAACCTAAAAAAGTGGCCAAGAAATAAGGATTCAATCACTTTAAACTAGCAGATGCAAATAAGAAGAAACCTGAGAAATAAGACCAGTAAGAATGTATTTCCAATTTTCTTCAAGTAGGTTGATCTCTGTAGTTTTCTTTGCATAAATTCTCTTCCATAGCTTCACATCAGAACTAAAAAAAAAATTATATTATCGCTTGGGCATGGGCCAAGGTATGCGTTTTTGACACCCTTTGGGCATGGGCACTAAACCATCCAGTCCTTTGCCTGCTTCAGGATAATGCCTTTTGAATTTTTGTAGATTGTTACTTAGATTCAGCCTTGTAATTTCCTCCAAATTCAGTGCTATTATTTTGTTCTTCCTTCTCCTCATCTCTCCAATCGCTCAAATTCTTCATGTCCTCCAATTCACTTGAATCAAAATCCCCTATTTCAAAATCCACCGTCATTGTCCCGTTTGCATCCAATATTCCCATCCTTGGCGCCATCTTCACCCACGATGGAGGATGATTCTGATTTGGTTTCAAGGATGTAGTGGTGGGAGGTGGCAATGTGTCACGTTCCAATTTTTGAAACATGGCAATTCTAAGATGTAGGAACAATATAAGGCTACCGACACCCATAGAACCCTTCTATAAATTGAAAACATCACCTGTTATAACATATCTATATCCATATAATAATTCATCTACCATCATATTTGATCATATATGATCTCAACACATCTCATTTATATTATATATCAATAACTAATAATATTACAGACCATACTAAACTTAATCATCCCAATAATTTACATATTCATGGAGCATCTAAAATATACACAAGGAATATATACAAGTACACTATTCACATTATAACAATAGAGCTGGATCCACTAATGAAAAAAATCCTAGACAAGCTCTAATCCTGACCTGAAAAGATAAAACCACTAAAAGAGTGAGTATTTTCAAGCGAGTCAATATATTCATTATTGCACACAAGGCTAAGTAGATATCAATAAACATTTAATAAGTAACAAATGATTCATAGGTAGCAAATTAAATGACCAAATCAAGGAAAATGACTTATGGATATCAAATATAGATGCCTAGGCACTTAAGATAACAAATATCATGTATATATAATAGATAATGGGTCATAAACATGTATCATTTATTTTATAAAATATAAATAGCATAAGGTGGATCAGACCTTATGGCGAGAACCATAACCTTTCCCAGCTAGGATATCACTGAAATTTCATTGTACACAATGCTGATGATATTTACCCACTACTCCATTGGAAAGGAAGCTCTGTCATATAAACATAAAAATATGCTAAATATAGCAAATAAGATACCAAAAAAGTAAGAAAAGCAATATGGTTCAAATTCTGTAACATTAGCTCAATAGAGCTGATTTATCAAGTATTTCCATATAGAATCAATAATCTTAATAAAAAAGCAATGAAATATAGACAAAATGCTATAAAAGTCACTCTGACATTAAGTACAAAATATGTCAAGAATATACATTAATGCTAGTGATAAAACAAATTACTTGTGTTAGCGAATCTGGTAGCATTGGCTAACTTATGAAATATTTCAAAGGACATTTCGTCGAGAACTTGATGTACACCACTTTAGGATCAAATAAACAAAGTTTTGGGATACATTGTTGAAAAGCCAAAGTTCACAATTCAAGCCCCAATGACAACAAACATAAAGATATTATCAAACATGGTTTATAAACATCAATAAATAACACTATCGGAACTTGAATTCAAGGAAAATTCAAAGGAAACTCAAAGGAAACACTTTGTCCAAAAAGTTGCATGTCATGTCCCAAAATTGAAACATGATAGTCCTAGGGTATGGGACTCGCCAATACAACTAACACCCGTAGAATCCCTACTATCAACTTATTAACCACTAGTTTTCATAATTCATTCTCATCTCAACTCCAAGACATATTTTTCATATTTCAAACCATCATTAAATATTTAACTATATAATTTATAATATACTAATTAATTTACACTAATTATCTATAAAAGATACACAATAATAACTAACTAGTCTAATTAACCATGGAGCTTCTAACATATAACAAAAAAGTTATGTTCAAGGATATTTATATAGTAAGGAAATCTGGTTTCTTTGAAGAAGAATGAAATATTGGAACCGCTACTATTTACTTCCAACCTGAAAAACATCAAATCACTAAAGAGGTGAATTTTAAAACTCAATGAGCTATAAATATATTATTATGCAATAAGGTTAGGTAAAAATAAAATAATCCACCAAATGTTCACATCAGAGATAATGGTAACAAAAGTACAAGCAATGGAATTAAAGTCACATAATCAAAGAATAGGTATTATGAAAAAATAAAACATAACATATATAGGGCCTCCTATTCGTATAAATATCATTAACTATATTTTTAGTAGCTCAAGCTCGTGAAATGATATAAGACTGATCAAACCTTATGGCTAGAATTTAACCCTTCTTAGCTAGGGTAAAGAATTAATTCAATGTGCACATTGCCGATGGTATTTACCTACTACCCCCATCGGAAGGTAATTATGTCATGTCATAAGGTATGGCTACATTAAAGTTTTTAAACATAATTAAGCTCACATAGGGTATCAATAATTCATAGTAAATCAATCAATAATTCAATGGACACACTAGGTCATTATAAAGGTTTACAATATCAATATAATAATAATCAAGTATGGGATTTCACATGAAATTGGATCAATGTCAAATAGCTAAGTGTCACACCCCAAACTCCAGTAGTGCGACGGTCCTAGGGCAAGGGTAAGCTTAAGGCCACCATAACCCGTAGAACTCACAGATTACTATACTCATAAATACCAATAATATAACATCATAAATTTCCATGTTCATATATATAATCAAGGGAAATCGATTGCATACTTCTATATCATTACATATCTTTCTCTTGTTCCTTAATGATCTAAAGAAGACATCTCTTATCAAAGAGGAACAAGAGTATCCAAAGGATAACATTCATATATCAACATTCTATCATTTCCAAAAGGCTAACTA
>CANXYC012846411.1:0-30557 GCA_948193065.1 Aleurites moluccanus
CATCATGAGTTAGAGTTACCAAGTGGCCAAATGATTATAAAGGAGTTTTAGAATAAATTATATTCTCTACTACATCAAAGGAAAATTTCATATACATCAGCAGCAATCACTCTCTTTATGGTGGAGTTTCTCTATTTACAATGCCAACTGCCAAGGCAACAACACGTATATGGACAAATGGTTTTGTCTCAACAAGATTTCTTTGGCTTAATGGTAAGAGATTTTACAACATTTTTTTTTGTTTAATAAAAAAAAAAATCCTTATTATATTTATTAACTAAACTTAATATTCAACCTTATTGAATTTTTCACATTATTATATTTTTATAAATTTCAATTAAAATTTATATAGACTGATATGTCTAATATTTTTTTATTATTCTTTTAGTTGGTTTATATATATTTTTTATTTATTAATATTTAAAATTATAAAAAATAATATTAAAATTAATAAAATAATAATATAATAATTTATACATATAAAAAATATTTTAAAAAATATAAATTAAATAAAAAATATATAATCAAAACTCGAACAGAAAGATAGCTGACTACTAGTTATTTTAATAATCAAACCATTAAATTTTTTGCTGTTAGACTAATATTTTAATTGTTACCAGTTTTGTGACGTAAAATAAGGGCTATTTTTGGTTTTTTATTGCCAATTTGAAGATAAGTTCTCTAAATATGGACAAAAATTTCTCAAAATCCATCATTTAATCATATTAAAATAATTTTATATGATCAACCAATTTAATTATTGTAGCTCCATATATAAATTTGGTGGAGAACCCATCACCAAATATATATTATTATTGTGAACATCACATAAGATAAGCCCTAGATATCCCGCTCTATATAAACAGCTTATAGTTATGTCCTTCTGATCTTCACTAAACAAAGTCTTTGCTCTTAATTACTTGGGTAAGAATTAAGCATGCACATATTTTTGTTTGTCATCGTTAAATCATTAATTAATTTTTTAGTTACCAATTAACCAATTCTTCATTACTAATTTTGTTTGCTTTTGGCAACAGAGAAAAAAATAAATAAATAAAATCATCGATTGATCGAGAATATGAGAGTTCTTGTGGTTGTTCTAATATTAATGATGGTGGGATCTTGCTTGGCCAAAAATAGGAAAACTTTTGCTGTTGAAAGACATGAACCTGAAAAATGGAGCGGTGGCTACCCCCTAGTCCCCGATGGCCATGAAGTTGAGAAGCATCCTGAAAATAATAGATGGATTGGTCGCTCTAACGTTCCTAGGAATCCAATTAACCCCGGCTCTTGTAAAAATGGAACTGGCTAAATTTGAAAATATACTTTTAGTTACAAAATTACAATGTTATTAAGTACTATAGTGTTTTTGATATATGGGATGATTTTTGTTATTGTGAAATATTATTACTAATTAATTTGTCGTTTAGGAACTTTTTAATTAAGCATTAATATGTGTAGAGCAATCATGTATATCATAAATAAAGTCTTGATTGGTGTTGTTTATGTAAGTTTTACTTCAAACAATCAAAATGTTCTCAAGTTATTCTTATTATTTTTTTTGATAAAACAAAGATCCATTCAGTAAAAGGAAAGGGAAGGTACAAAAACTCTACCTGGACAACTTGATGATAAGCAAAATTACCAAATCAAAACTAGAGACAAAATAACTATTATGAATCCGAATAATTGATGTCTAATATGATACTGAATACCGGGTGATTTTAAAAAAAAAATAATTATAATGAATCATATTCTACACAAGATAATAAATTTTTGAATAATAGCTAGGGATGACTCTGAGTAATTATAGGAGTTGAATACATTAGTATTTTTTAGAAATATTAAAACTATAAAAATTAAAAATATGAAAAACTTATGAAAATAAATTGCTTAAATTTTTTTTATAAAAATATTAATTACAGTTGCTAATTTATGCTTAAAAGTATAATTACAGATGCAAATTAATATATTTTGGAAATTATTATTATTATTATTAACTAATAATTTTTATGTTATTTAAATTTAATACGTTCAAACGCAAGGTGAAAAAAGTAGTTATTAAAAAATTTCAAACATAACCTTTTGGTGGATTCTGTTAAGAGATTTTACGAGATTTATTTTTAGTTTACTTAAAAATAAATTCTTATAATATACTGAGTGTCATGGTTTAAATTTTAAGTATGAATTAAAAATTATTTTTTATAAAATCACGTCAGCATTTTTAAATTTTCGTTCCATCTTATTAAATTTTGGTCACATTATTATAATTTTATAATTTTAAATTGATATTTATCTAGACTAACATACATAATATTTTTTTTATTACTCTTTTAGTTGATTTATATATTTATATATATTTATTTATTAATATTTAAAATTATAAAAAATAATATTGAAATTTAATAAAATAATAACATAATAATTTATATATATTAAAATATTTTAAGAAAATATGAATTAAATAAAAGAATATATAATCAAAATACGTGCAAAGCGAGACCTCACAACTAATTACTTTAATAATAAATCCATTATTTTTTTTGGTTGTTGTTAGACAATATATGTTAATTATTATTAATTTTTTGATGCAAAATAAGGGTGATTTTCGCTTTTTTCCTTGCCAATTTGAAGGTGCGAGATGAAAATATTTTAAGAATTTGTTGATTATATAATGAATATCAGACTAATAGACATTAAATTTTGTTAATTAAAAAGAATATTAAAAATTGAAAAAAATAATTTTTATACAGAAAAATTATTTTAGTTCACTCAAAAACTGTCTAAATTTTAAAGTTTACATGACTATATAGAAAAAATAGTTTTCAAAAAATCTTAATTGTCTAATATAATAATTTATTCCGAAAAAAAAATCATTAGATTTACATAAATAAAAAAATAAAATATTATAAAAATAATGTTTTAAAAGGTACCTTAAAATAAATTTCCTATTAAAAGAAAATAAAAATTATTAAAAAAAAAAATAAAAAATCCTAAATTACCAAAACAAAATAAAAAAATTTAATAAAAATACGCCATAATCATCCCCGAAAGTAATGAGTTGAATTCGTGGCACCGTTTTTCATGAGATTAGGTCCAAATTAAACCTAAAATTAAACATCTCCAATAACTCATTTATTTGACTTTTATTCTTTTGCATGATTAAACCGACTCATAAATTTTAAGGTTTAAATATCTACGTTATAAGGTAAATTCTCCTGATCATTTAATCATATTAAAATAATTTTATATTGTCAACCGATAGCTCCATATATGAATTTGGTGGAGAACCCATTACCAAATATATATTATTATTGTGAATATCGCATAAGATAAGCTCTAGATACCATGCTCTCTCTCTCTCTCTCTATATATATATAAACAGCTTGTGGGTATGTCCTCCTCTTCACTAAACAAAGTCTTTGCTCTTAATTACTTGGGTAAGAATTAAGCATGCATATATTTTTATTTGTCATCAAATCATTAATTAATTTTTTTAGTTACCAATTAAGCAATTCATCATTACTAATTTTGTTTGATTTTGGAAACAGAGAAAATAAAAATAAAATAAAATCATCCATCGATCGAGAATATGAGAATTCTTGTGGTTGTTCTAGCCTTGATGATGGTGGGATTTTGCTTGGCCGGAAATAGGAAAAATTTAGCTGATGAAAGTCATGAACTTGAAAAATGGAGCGGTGGCCGGCACCTAATGGAGGATGAGGATGAAGTTGAGAATGATCCAGAAAATAATGAAGAGAGTCATCACTATCTCAATCCTGCCAGTGGTAATGTAGAGAGTCATCACCATTTCATTCCTAAGGATCGATGTCCCGACTCAATTCTCCTCATACTGGAACTGGCTAAATTTAAAAGTATAGCTTTAATTACAAATATACAATATTATTAAGTACTATAATGTTTGTGATATATAGGATGTTTTTTTTTGTTGTTGTAAATTGATATTACTAATTAATTTGTGGTTTTTGAACTTTTAATTAAGCATTAATCTGTATAGAGTATATATTATATTTGGTAAATCACACATGTATGTCATAAATAAAGTCTTAATTGGTGTTGTTTTTGTTAGTTAATTTACTTCAAACTATCAAAATGCTCTCAAGTCTTTTTTTTTTTTTTTTTTTTTATTTGATAAACCAAAGATCCATTCAATAAAAGGAAAGGGAAGGTACAAAAACTCTACCTGGTCAACTTGATGATAAGCAAAATTAGCAAACCAAAACTAGAAATAAAACAACTATAATGAATCATATTCTAACTTAGAATTATGCTGCACAACATTGCATCTATAAAAAAAAATATTTAATTTTATCTATTCTTAATGAAGTTATCAAAAAAATTTTAGTCTTGTTCTGATCCAAATGAGCCTATCCTCTTTTCTCAGTTCATATAATTTCATAATACACATTAAAAAAAAATATTGAAACTAATCATCAATATAGAGAATTCTTTTAACCAAACAAGTAATTATCAGCAAAATTATTTTTTTTCTTCTTTAAATTCAAAGTATTTACTTTAATGCATAGCTTATCGACTCAACATGATAAAAATGGATAAAATGCCTTTTTTTAAAAAAAAATAGCCAATTAAAGATATGGAAACTCACGGATTTGGAACTTCAGATGGAGAAGATAATTACACTCTTGGGAAACTACTTTACTGTCATCCTAATTAGAGGACATATGTGACTCAAAACCAAAAAAAGACTATAAGAATCGGCTTGTGTGGTGTTTCAATCCCAAAGGCATTTTCACAGTGAAGTTGGTTTATAGAATTATAGAAGACAAGGAGCCAATTCCTTTTCTTTTCTCAATCAGCTACAAGTTTTGAAAAAGTCTGGCTCCGGCGAAGTTTGAATTATTTGTCTGACTTGTATTGTTAGGCAAAATAAATACCAAAGATATTCTAGATGATTCTTCCAACATCTGTTCTTTTCGTGCTATGAATTGGTGGGGTCTTACTTGGTGTCGTCCATATTCCATTAAAGAATTATTCTTGGAATGGAATGGTTTTGCAAAAGGAAGTTTTCAGAGCAAGGCTTGGTTTACTCTATTTTTCTGTGCTTTATGGTCCATTTGGTTGCTTAGAAATGAAGTTGTCTTCAACAACTCAATCATTGATAAGGGTAAACTTTATGATATAACCCTTATAAGACTGTCAGCTTGGATTTCTGTTTTAGAGTCTTCATTTCCATTCTCTAATGCACACATCACGAATTCTTCAATGTTCGTTAATAGCTGGAGTGGAAAGCCCAAAATTAACACTTCTAACTCTTCCTTTTGGTTGCCCTCGCCACCATCTTATCTTAAGTGGAATGTAGATGCTTCAGTTTTGGGAAAACCTGGTCCAGTTGGTATTGGTGGCATCCTCAGGAATCAGTTTAGTGATTTTATCGGTATCTTCTCTTGGCCAATCAAAGAATGTGATTCCAATGAAGCAGAAATTATGGCTATAGCAAAGGCTCTTGAACTTTCTTGTTCCAGCACTCAAACTCATGGTTTTGAAAACCACTCATTATCGAATCAGATTCTGCCAATGCTATATCCTAGATTAATGGTAATATCTGCCAATCTCCATGGAAATTATGGGATACTATCACAAGCATAATTGAGAGAAGTAAGTGCTTTCCTTCTGTCACTTTCTCAAATATTTCCAAAAATTCCAATCATGCAGCAGACACCTTAGCTAAATGAGCAGTGGGCAAAGGGGAAGACTTTACTGTCTAGTTATAATTTAATTATAATAATAATTTGAATTAATTTAAAAAATTTTAAATAAAAAAAATTAATTTAATTTAATAATAACCTTTCAAATTAATCAAATTAATATAATATCACTCCTGAAACCAGTAAAAAAAACTATAGTAGCATGCTTTTCTATATTGATGAAGATTATTATTATTATTACATTTTTAACTAATAATTTTTATGTTATTTAAATTTATCAATTTATTAATATGTTCAAACGCAAGGTGAAAAAAATTGTTATTAAAAAAATTTCAAACATAATATATTGGTTATATACATAGTTCAAAAGCATCATGAGTTGCCAAGTGGCCAAATGATTATATAGGAGTATTAGAATAAATAATATTATCTACTGTATCAAGCAAAATTTTCATATATATCTTTATTATTGTTATAACCAGATCGAATCAATTAATTGAATCAGTTAAATTGAAAATTAATATTATTTTCAATTTAATATAATTTTTGTACTCAATTTCATAAAAAATCATCCTCATACTGGTAAAACCGGCTGAATAATTTATAGATCAAGTTGACTCAAAATTAATTCAACTAAATATTAGTTATTAATTAAAAGAATTAATTGTTATTGAGATTCAAACCTCTTACCTATGAAAATATTTGCTAAAACACTAACTATCTAAATCAAACAATAATTATTGTTAATTTTGTGATATATATAAATATATATATATTCATAAAAATGTATTATTTCACTTAAAATAAATTATATTATAAAATTAATTTTAATAATCACCTTACAACTTAAATTAAATAATAAAATTTAAATATATTATAAAATAAATTTAAACTCTTTAGCATTACAAATTAAATTTCTCTCATTTTTATTTACACAAATAATTTATTACTTTTAAAATTCTTATTACCTATTTATTCTATTATTATTTTAAATTCTAAAATTATTTTTATATTATTTGTTAAAATTTTTTATTTTATTTTAATTTATTTGATATTATCATATTAAATTTTTTATAATATTTAATTTTTTTATATTATATAATATTATTTTTATTAATCACAATTTAATTTCGATTTAATCTCTAATTTTGAATGCTTTGACTTTACCAGTTTGATGGTGGGATCGAGTATGAAAACATTGAATACATCAGCAGCCATCACTCTCTTTATGGTGGACTTTCTCTATTTACAGTGCCAAGTGCCAATGCAACAACCATGGTTGTGAGAAGACGAAGAGATGAGATCGGATCGGATCTTACGATCGATATTGGATTTGGATTGATTAGAGAGAAGAATAAGAATAAGAAGAAGAAGACGAGATGGCAAGTGGAATTGGAAAAATAGACTACTTTTCTGGTGTTCTTAGACTTTCTGGAATGTGCTATGCTATTGGCTGGGCTCTGAAGTTGCTGTAGGCTTATAGGTAAGACCAATGGGTCTTATTTTCATTATTATTAATTAAAATAAAAACCATAAGCATGAAAATATAATCATTATAAAATAAACTAACTTAAAAAAATATTAATGCCTTAATGGAAAAACTCATTATACTAATAACCTCCAAAATATCTTTTAAATTAAATGAATAAAATTAAAGAATTATTGAAAATATTATTTTATTGAATACATACATCATAAATATACAATATAATAAAATAGAGACAAAAATTTTAAAAAAAATTACTAAAAAATAACATTACCATATTATATTTTTATTTAATTCAATTATATATAAATTCATATTTTTTATCGCTTTCTCTAATCGTATAAATACCATCTGCTTATACTTTCCAATAGCAATATTTTAAATCAACACAATGTTTATAGATTAATTGATATCCCTTAGGTATAATCATAAATGCATCAAATTTTCTTCTTATATTCAAAATCTATTGCATGTCATGGTTTAAATTTTAAGAATGAGTTATAAAATTAATTTTTGATGAAGTAACGTCAATGGTTTTAAAATTTTTATTTTATTATATTAAATTTTTTCATATCATTATAATTTTATAAATTAAAATTAAAATTTATGTATACTAACATATATAATATTTTTTTTATTCTTTATATATATATATATATATATATATAATTTTATTTATTAATATTAAAAATTAATATTGAAATTTAATAAAATAATAATTTCTATATATTAAAATATTTTAAAAAATATAAATTAAATAAAAAATATAATCAAAACACGCGCAACACGAGAACTCACTACTAGTTACTTTAATAATCAATCCATTAATTTTTTTTTTTGTTGTTAGACTAATATTTTAATTTTTATCAATTTTGTGATGTAAAATAAGGGCCATTTTCGCTTTTTCTTTGCCAATTTGAAGGTAAATTCTCCAATATGGACAAAAATTTCTCAAAATTCATCATTTAATCGGGTTGAGGGTGCTCCATTTTAGTTATTTAATAATTTTTATAAAATTTTTAAAAAATTATATTTTAATAGTATTTGATGTAATGAATGTATTGATATATTTTTTATGCTAAACAAAAATTATTTTGGATAGTTAAAAATGTATTAAAAATTTTATATATTATATTTAACGGTCTAGATTTAATGTATTTTTAATATATTTTTAGCTATCCAAATGTTTTTTGTTTAGTATAAAAAATATATCAATAGATTCATTATATCAAATACTACCAAAATATAATTTTTTTAAAATTTTATAAAAAATTTTAAATAATTAAAATGAGACTCGTAAAAGGCTGCTGTGTAAAAATACATAGCAGCCACCTCATCTCCATTTAATTATATTAAAAATAATTTTATGGTCAACCCATTTAATTATTGTAGTTCCACATATAAATTTGGTGGAGAACCCATAACCAAATATATGTTATTATTGTGAATATCACATAAGATACGCCCTAGATACCCTACTCTATATATAAACAGCTTGTAGATATGTCCTCCTACTCTTCATTAAACAAAGTCTTTGGTCTTAATTACTTGGGTAAGAATTAAGCATGCATATATATTTATTTATCATCAAATCATTAATTATTATTTTTATTTACCAATTAAGCAATTCATTGTTACTAATTTTGTTTGATTTTGGAAACAGAGAAAATAAAAAATAAAATTATCGATCGATCGAGAATATGAGGATTTTTATGGTTGCTCTATCGGTGGGATCTTACTTGGCCGGAAATAAGAAAGATTTAGCTGTTGAAAGGCATGAACTTGAGAAATGGAGCGGTGGACGGCGCCTAATCTACGATGACTATGTTATTGAGACGGATCCTAAAAATGATAGAGAGAGTAATCATGATTACAATCCTATTCCTAAGATTCCTAAGGTTCGATCTCCCTACCACGGTTCTTTTAAAAATGGAACTGGCTAAATTTAAAAATATAACTTTAAATTACAATTTTACAATATTATTAGGTACATTATATTAGGTACTATAATGTGTGATATATGGGATGGTTATTGCTGTTGTAAATTGTTATTACTAATTAATTTGTGGTTTGGCAACTTTTAATTAAGCATTAATTTTATTTTTTTTAGAAAAAACTTTTAATTTAAGCATTAATCCGTGTAGAGCTATATATATATATATATAGTGATATCACACATGTATGTCATAAATAAAGTCTTAATTGGTGTTGTTTACGTAAGTTTTATTTCAAATTACATTAGTTTTATTTCAAACAATCAAAATGATCTCTCGTCTTTTTTTTTTTTTTTTTTTTTATTTGTTAAACCAAAGATCCATTCAATAAAAGGAAAGGGTTAAGGTACAAAAACTCTACCTGAATAACTTGATGATAAGCAAAATTAGTAAGCTATAACTAGAAACAAATCGATTAAAAAAGGAAAAGAAAAAAAAAAAAGCAGAAGATAAAACTAGAATACAAACTCAGTGCAGATTAAAGACCTCAGAAGCAAGGGATCGATACAAATCCAAACAATATCAATGAGAGCATCACTAATCCAAGACTCTTCACTTTACAAATGAGTCTGCTTAGGAAATTTTCTCCCAAGGTAATTTGTATATGAATCATGAATTTTATTTACTTTATTGTAATGATTAAATTTAAAAAGGATGGTTGAGATATTTTATTTTTAAAATATAATTTATTAATTAAATAATTAAATAAACTTTTGGATGAAGCCAGAAATACAAATCGGAGGGAAGCTATGGGGGGTGTTTGGATATAAATGAAATTTTGGAAAACAGAATTTTAAAAATGCCGTTTTAAAATAAATTGATATGTTTAGCTTAATTTTTTTTGTTTTTAAATTTCAAAATGACGTTTTAAATTAATCTGTCAAATATTTTAAAACTTTGTTTAACTCTTTTTTAAACTTTAAAATAATATTTAATATCCATATTAAGGATATCCAAACACTCCTATGTAAATAGTGAAACACATGTTAGTAGTTAGAAGAATGAGGCGACTTGATAGCAATTAAAATTTTTTTATAATTTTTTTTTTCCTTTAGTTAAGTTCAAATCAATTCTTTTGGGGACTTTATGCACTGCATCAAATTTTTCCTTATACTCAAAATCTACTGCATGTGATGATTTAAATTTTAAAAATGAGTTTAAAATTAGTTTTTCATGAAATCACGTTAATAATTTTTAAATTTTTGTTCCATCTTATTGAATTTTTCACATCATTATAATATTATAAATTAAAATTAAAATTTATATAGACTACTAACATATATATTTTTTTTTATTTTTTTAGTTGATTTATATATAAATGATATAGTAATTATATATAAAATATACGAATTAAATAAATAATATATAATCAAAACAAGTGCAAAACGAGAGCTCACTACTAGTTACTTTAATAATCAATCCATTTTTTTTTTGTTAGACTAATATTTTAATTATTTTCAATTTTGTGATGTAAAATAAGGACCATTTTCGCTTTTTCTTTGCCAATTTGAAGATAAATTCTCCAAAATGGACACAAATTTCTGAAAATCCATCATTTAATCATATTGAAATAATTTTATATGGTCCACCAATTTAATTATTGTAGCTCCATATATAAATTTAGTGGAGAACCCATTACCAAATATGTATTATTATTATTGTGAATATTACATAAGCTAAGCCCTAGATATCCCGCTCTATATAAACAGCTTGTGGATTTGTCCTCCTCCTCACTAAACAAAGCCTTTGCTCTTAATTACTTGGGTAAGATTTAAGCATCCATATATTTTTATTTATCATCTAATTAATCATTAATTAATGTTTTTTTAGTTACCAATTAAGCAATTCAACTTACTAATTTTGTTTGATTTTGGCAACAGAGAAAATAAAAAGAAAATAAAATCATTCATCGAGAATATGAGAATTCTTGTGGTTGCTCTATTCTTGATGATGGTGGGATCTTGCTTGGTCGAAAAAAGGAAAGACTTAACTGTTGAAAGGCATGAACTTGAAAAGTGGAGCGGTGGCCGACACCCAGTCGATGATGAGCATGACAATGAGAATTTTTCTCAAAATGATGGGATCAATAATCACCATTCCATTCCCCGCCACGATTCTTTCAAAAATGGAACTGGTTAGATTTAAAAATATATCTTTAAATTACAAATTTACAATATTATTCAGTACTATAATGTGTGATATATGGGATGGTTTTTGCTGTTGTAAACTGTTATTACTAATTAATTTATGGTTTGGGAACTTTTAATTAAGCATTATTTTTTTTTAGGAAAAACTTTTAATTAAGCATTAATCTGCGTAGAGCAATATTATATACTATGTATCTTGTGTAATCACACATGTATATCATAAATAAAGTCATAATTGGTGTTGTTTTTGTAAGTTTATTTACTTCAAACAATCAAAATGCTCTTAATTTTTATTTTTTTTTTTAATTTATAAAACAAAGATCCATTCAATAAAAGGAAAGGGAAGGTACAAAAACTCTACCTGGACAAGTTGATGATAAGAAAAATTAGCAAACTAAAACTAGAAACCTATTTATTATTTATTTTCTAAGTTTCATATGGATTAGATTTAGAACAATTCAGCTATCAAAACGTTCAATTTGCAATGTGATAGATATATATTTAACGACTTTACTCAAACACCAGCCGTTGCTGTTAAATAAATGATGTACTTGTCATTTAATGATAGAAACAGCACATTGATGATTGAGATTGTTTGGATTTATTGGTTATAAAAATTAGAATTCAAGGGTATAATACATTTTAATAAAAGTTTATGGATATGCAATGACCAATGAGTTTTTTCTCACAAAAAAAAAAAAAAAAAAAAAAATTTAAAGATTGATTTATTATATATTAAAATAAGTTAAATAGTCGATAATTTTTTTTTTGAAAGTTAAAGATTTTAATTAGTGATTTTAAAATATTTTTTTTAGAGTGTTAAAAATTTATGTTCAAAATTATTTAAAAGAATTTTATTTATTTATAAGAATCACTATCATCTTTTTAATTTAATCACCCCTTAATTATTATTATTTATTTTTAAATAAATTTAATTCTAAAGAAAAATTGAGACAGACATCTCATGATTTTAAATACAAATTTAGTATAATTAAATTAAAAGCTTATTAATTATATATATAATAATCGTGTTTATAATTAATACGCAATTAGGTATTTCCTTATCATGAAAACGTATAATAAGTTAAAAAATCATCATATTTACACATATTTACGTAACATGTAATATGTAATATATATAAATATATTAATTTTTTATTATTTTTATGAGTGTATATAAAATTTTAAATCTCACTAATATTAAATTCTTCTCTCAATATTTAAAAAATAAATAAATTATTTTTTAAATACTATATATACAATATAATAAAAGAAAATTACTAGAAAACAACACTACCATATTATTTTTTATTTAACTCAATTATATATAAACTCATATTTTTTATCGCTTTCTCTAATCGCATAAATACCATCTCCTTATACTTTCTAATAGCAATATTTTAAATCAACACAATGTTTATAGATAAATTGGTATCCCTTAGGTATAATTATAAATGCATCAAATTTTCTTTTTATACTCAAAATCTATTGCATGTCATGGTTTAAATTTTAAGAATGAGTTATAAAATTAATTTTCGATGAAGTAATGTGAGCAGTTTTTAAATTTTTATTCCATCTTATTGAATTTTTTCACATCATTATAATTTTATAAATTTAAATTTACATTTATTTATACTAACATATATAATTTTTTATTATTCTATTCATTGATATATATATTTAAAATTATAAGACCATCTCCAACCCACAACACTAAAATACAGTCAATTTTATACTATTTTACCGTTTATATCACATCAAATAATAATTTGATCTTCAATCATAACTCCATTTCTAACACTATTTTTTACACCAAAAAAAAATATTCTTTTTATATTATTTTTTATCTATTTTATATAATTTATTATAATTTTTTACTATTTTATAATATTTCACTAATTATTCATAAATAAATATGTTTTACATATTTATTAAAAAAAATCTAATTATTAATTTAGTAAATTCATAATATAACAAACTAAATTATAATAATTTATTAATTAAATGACTCATTTATTATTAATATATTATTTAGAATAAAATTACTATTTGTATTTACTATATAAACCAATCAAGACCTAATTTTGACAATTCGAGAATAATCAAATAAATCAAAACTAAATTCAATCAATTCGAAACCTAATGATAATTAACTGATATATATAATTAAATTGAATATATAATATAATAATTAATATTTATAATTTGTATTATTTCAAATTCTTATATTATATGTCCAAATTAATTGTTTTTTTAAAATATGATTTTTTTTTATAAAAATTTAGATAATTTAAATTTTATTGCTTGTATTTAATTTAAATATTTATGTAAAAATTAATATATATATATATATTTGAATTTTTTTTTTTGAAATTACAATTTAAATATAATGAGGCTTTTTTATAAATTAAAATTTTTAAAATTAATTGTTTGTATAAATTAAAAATTAAATAACAAAAGTCAAAAAAATAATCACTTATTTATAAAATTTTAGTTTTAATTATAAGTTTTTTATACATAAAAATTAAATAAAAAATAAAAAAAAATAACATTGATGAACAGTAAAACATCAAATTTGGTGATATATTGTTCATCGCATCATTTTACAGTGATAAAATAGAGTCCGGTTGTAGCAACAATTTAACTGCAAAATAGTATAAAATGCTATTTTACAGTGGCGTTGGAGATGACCTAAAGAATAATATTAAAATTTAATAAAATAATAATTTATAAATATTAAAATATTTTTAAAAAATAAATTAAATAAAAAATATATAATCAAAACATCCGCAAAACGAGAGTTCACTACTAGTTACTTTAATAATCAATCCATTATTATTATTTTTTTTTTTTTTGTTGTTTGACAAATATTTTAATTATAAATAAAAATAAATATTTTTTAAAAATAATTTTTAGGTGGCTTGATCTGATCCGACCCCATAACTCATAAATTAACTCAAATTTAATCCAAAAGGATTTTTTAGTCAACCTGACTCACCTGCAATGCAAGATGACCTATTCATAACCCGTCCAAAGAAAACAACTCTCGAACTGATCCAAATCAAAATAACCCGAACCTGATCTGACCTTACTTGTTTGTCACTTCTAATTGCATATCATGGTTTAAATTTTAAAAATGAGTTTAAAATTATTTTTTTGATGAAATCACGTCAATAATTTTTAAATTTTTATTCTATCTTATTGAATTTTTTCACATCATTATAATATTATAAAGTAAAATTAAAATTTATATAGACTAACGTATATTATATTTTTTATATTATTCTTTTAGTTGATTTATATATATAAATAATATAATAATTATATATATTAAAATATTTTAAAAAAATATATGAATTAAATAAAAAATATATAATCAAAACACACGCAAAACGAGAGCTCACTGCTAGTTACTTTAAATCCATTATTTTTTTTTTGGTTGTTAGACTAATATTTTAATAATTTTCAATTTTGTGATTAAAAGTAAGGGCCATTTTCTCTTTTTCTTTGCCAAATTGAAGATAAATTCTCCAATATGGACAAAATTTCTGAAAATCCATCATTTAATTATATTAAAATAATTTTATATGGTCAACCAATTTAATTATTGTAGCTCCATATATAAATTTGGTGGAGAACCCATTACCAAATATATATTATTATTATTGTGAATATCACATAAGATAAGCCCTAGATCCCCAGCTATATATGAAACATCTTGTAGATATGTCCTCCTTCTCTTCACTAAACAGAGTCTTTGATCCTAATTACTTGGGTAAGAATTAAGCTTGCTTTTATTTTTATTTATCATCAAATTATTAATTATTATTTTTTAGTTACCAATTGAGCAATTCATCATTACTAATTTTGTTTGATTTTGACACAGAAAAAATAAAAAATAAAATAAAATCATCGATCGATCGACAATATGAGGGTTTTTGTGGTTGCTTTATCCTTGATGATGGTGGGATCTTGCTTGGCCAGAAATAGGAAAGTTTTAACTATTGAAAGGCATGAACTTGAAAAATGGAGCGGTGGCCGGCACCTAGTCGACGATGACTATGATGATGAGATCAATCCTGAATATGATCTTAATCATAGAGATCACCATTACAGTCCAGATCACCAGTACAGTCCTAGGACTCAATGTCCAGACCGCCGCCCTCCTAAAAATGGAACTAGCTAACTTAAAGTTAAATATACCTTTAATTACAAATTTACAATATTATTAAATATTATAATGTTTGTGATATGTGGGATGGTTTTTCTTATTGTAAATTATTATTACTAATTAATTTGTGGTTTGGGAACTTTTAATTAAGCATTATTAGTCTGTGTAGAGCAATATTATATATATATATATATATATATATATATATATATATATCTTGTGAAATCACACATGTATGTCTTAAATAAAGTCTTAATTGTTGTTGTTTATGTAAGTTTTACTTCAAACAATCAAAATGCTATCAAAGTTTTTTCTTTTTCTTTTTTTTATTTGATAAACCAGAGATCCATTCAATAAAAGGAAAGGGAAGGTACAAAAACTCTACATCGACAACTCGATGATAAACAAAATTAGCAAACCAAAACTAGAAATAAATGGATTAAAAAAGAAGAAAAAAGAAGAAGAAGATAATACAAACTCAGTGCAAATTACAGGCCTCAGAAGCAAGGGATCGATACAAATCTAAACAATATCAAGGAGAGAATCAGTAGTCCAAGTAGCTGCTCTTCACTTCACGAATGAGATCTAAATTGGCACAGCTTATGAAAATAATTTTTTATATGGGATAATTGTATATTTATATTTAGTAAAATATAATATAAAAGCTGCTTATAAACTAATAATAGATAGATTTGTTATTGTTAATAAAAGTGAAAGATATTTTTGTCCATTAATTTTTTAAAATCAGCTACGCGTTTAATCTAAAATTCAGCTATTTTGAAAAGTTTTAATTTTTAACTTATCCAAAAAGTTAAATTTTAACTATTCAGACAATTACTTTTATTAATTTTAATATTTATCAAACACTATAAACTGAGCTAAAATCAATTTTTCATCTAAAAAAATTATTTTTTCATTTTATAAGCTATGCCAAACGGACACTGAGTCTCTGCTCAGGAACTTTTCTCCTAAGTTAATTTGTATATGAATCATGAATTTTATTTACTTTATTGTAATGATTAAATTTAAAATGGATGGTTGAGATATTTTATTTTTTTAAATATAATTAATAATTATATAACCAAATAAGCTAATTAATCTTGAAATATTTATCCAAACTCTAACTCAACACCTCTTTGTTATTTATGTCCTAAGTTTCATATGGATTAGATTTAGAACAATTCAGCTACTACAAACGATGCATCAGCATCACGCTCACGTTGCAATGTGATTTATATATACAATAAAATTATTATAAATTATTAGTCGATAAATTAATAATATTTATTATATAATAATTTTTTTTAATCCTAATTTAGATCAATGAATTAAATTATTAATTTCGATAAATTAATAGGATATTAATTTTTAAAAAATTTATACATAATTATATGAAATTTATATTATTAATTAATAATTTATCAATATTATAAATTATGATATTTTATTAAAATATAATTCTATTGTTATTTAATTTAAATCAAATTGAATTTTATCTCTAATTTTTTTTATTGCATCTAAAAGTTTTGGAGTTAAAGTCTCTAATTTTTTTTTCAATTTATTTAATTCATATTCAATTAATATTTTTTTTTTAATTTATTAAACTCGTATCGAATTGATTACAAAATTAATAAAATTTAATAATTTTTTAACTAATTAAATATTATTATTAAATTATTAATTTATCTATTAATTAATATTTTTTTTAATTAATAAAATTTATTAGTTTCAATTTATTAATTTGGAGAGATTTTACTGTATATATAAACCACTTTACTCAACGACAAGCTTTTAAATAAATAATGTACTTGTCAATTAATGATAGAAATAGTGGATTGATGATTGAATTGTCTGGATTTATTGGTTCTAAAAATTAAAATTCAAGGGTATAATATATTTTAATAAAAGTATATGGATGTGCGATGATCAATGAGTTTTTTCTCACAATATATATATATATATATATATATATATATATATATATATATATATATGTATAATGATTGATTTATTATATATTAAAATAAGTTAAATAGTCGATAATTATTTTTTTTGAACAATAAAAATTTTTAATTAGCGATTTTAATATATATATATTTTTTAGAATGTTATAAAATTTAAATTTAAAATTATTTTAAAAAAATTATTTATTTATAACAATCACTATCATCTTCTTAACTTATCCACCCCTTAATTATTATTATTTATTTTTAAATAAATTTGATTTTGACGAAAAATTTAAGATAAACATCTCATAATTTTAAATATAGATTCAATATTATTAAATTAAAAATTAACTAATTATTTTCTTATAATTTTATCTATAATTAATATGTGATTAGGCGTTCCATGATACACCTAAAATAAGTTAGAAAATCAATATATTTACACAAATTTTTATATGTAATCAATGATTACACAATATGAAATATATAATATATATAAATATATAAACATATTATTTTTATGTAATTTTTAAGAGTGTATCGGAGGATTTGAATCTCACCAATATTAAATTCTCCTTCTCTTAAAATTCAACAAAAAAAATAAAAATATTTTTTAAATATTACATGAAAATATAATCTGAAGAAAATTACACAAGAATTAAACTGACATAATGGAAAATAACTTGATTCTTTTAATGAAATATCTTTACTAAAAGATTTAGTTGTTTAAGAATACATTAATTAGTGGATAATTAAACAATAGAACCAAAATCTTTACAATAGAATTGTAATCTTTAATTCAATAATAGAATATAAGAATTGATAATTAATTTTTTTATTATTCAAAGTTAACCAGAGATTATTTTTTGCGAATTATTTTAAAAACTTAACTTAACTATATTATTTTAATTAAATTCAATTGAATTCAGTTTTATAGTCAAAACAATCTTATTCAGTTTAGAAAAATTGTAATTGTAGTTTAATTATATTAATTATTATCTTATAAACTGCTGATTAAATATTTGTTTTGATTTAAAATATTTTTTATAAAATGTATTCATCATCTTAAAATTAATAATTTAAAAGATGAAAACCCTTTCATGCATAATCACAATGATTATATATATATATATATATATATATTATTACAAAAAAATTTCAAGCATAATATTTCGGTTATAGATCAAAAGCATTTCCAAGTGGCCAAATGGGTATATAGGAGTTTTAGAAAAAAATGATGTTCTCACCTAAAAGTCTATGGTTTTACATAGTGAATAAATATTAAAATATATTTATATAAAATTAATTAATTTATATTAAATTTAATATCTTTTTATTTATTAAATTTTTATATATTAAATCATTATAATTTTTTCAGTACATTTTCTTGAGTATAATTAAATTTAGCTTGATATTCAACATTAATGATTCGATTGATATTTATTTATAAATTGATCAATTATAATCTCTTCTTTAATTTTAATCCGTACTAACATCATCATTAGTCCAACAACAGAGCTTAAATATATATTTTAAAATTTAGTCCGTTTATATTTATATATATTAAAATTTATTTATATTTATATTAAATTTAATTTATATTTTATATATATATATTTTAACACTGTTGGATACTTTTATCCAACCAGTACATCAAGTTCGAGGATATTCCAAATACATCAGCAACCATCACTCTCTTCATATAGTGGAGTTTCTCTAGCAGTAGTGCCAAGGCAAAAACATATATGGACAAAATTTTTTATCTTAACAACAAGAGATTTAAAAGAAAAAAATAATATTTTTTAGTCTAATAAAACATAAAATCCTCATTATATTTGTTAATTAAACTTAATTACTTTAATAGTTATGCCATTATTATTATTATTAGACTAACCGTTTATTATCAATTTTGCAATATAAAATAATGGCGATTATTTGCTTTTTCATTGCCAATTTGGAGATAAATTGTCTCCAACATGGACCAAAATTTCTCAAAAATCCATCATTTAATAATATTAAATTAATTTTATATGGTCAACCCATTTAATTATTATAGCTCCATATATAAATTTGGTGGACAGCCCATCACCAAATATTATTATTGTGAGTATCACATAGGATAAGCCCTAGATAACCCCACCCCCCTCCTCTATATAAACAGCTTATAGATATGTCCTTCTCCTCATTCAACTAAGTCTTTGCTCTTAATTACTTGGGTAAGAATTAAACATGCATATATTTTTATCTTTCATCAAATCACTAATTAATTTTTTATTTCCAATTAAGCATATCATCATTACTCTTTTATTTTTATTTTTTGGAAACAGAGAAAAAATAAATCGATCGATGGAGAAAATGAGGATTATAGTGGTTGCTCTAGTCTTAATGATGGTGGGATCTTGCTTGGCCGAAAATAGGAAAGATTTAGCTGTTGAAAGGCATGAACCTGAAAAATGGAGTGTTGGCCGGCACCTAGACCAAAATGAGGAGACAGTTCAGAAGCGCACTGAAGATTATAAAGAGAGTGATCACCATAGCATTTCTGGGAAAAACTATGGCAATGGAAGTCCCTAAATTTAAAATATACCTTTAATAATAAATTTACAATATATTAAGTACTATATATAATGTTTGTGATATAAGGGATGGATCCTGTTGTTAATTATTATATATATTATTAATTAATATGTGGTTTGGGAACTTTTAATTAAGCATTATTAGTCTATGTAGAGCAAGATCTATATATACATATACATATATATAAATCTTGCAAAATCACATGTATGTCATAAATAAAGTCTTGATGTTGTTTATGTAAGTTTTACTTCAAACAAGCAAAATCCTCTCAGCTTAATTTATATATACATGAATGATGAATTATATTTACTTTATTGTAATTATTAAATTTATAGGAAAAATAATGAAAGATAGAAATTCACCCATTTATTTTAGTTTGAGCCAAGCTCACATGCATGCAAATACTCCTCTTCTCATTTCTTTACAAGCCCATAAACACATTCATATTGATGAAGTGTTCTCAAGAGTTCATATAACCAATGAAAATGAAATTATGACCACCAGAATTTGCATAATTAAGACAAAGTCAAGCTTTTGGGTTTTTGAACTCTTTGTATATTACTACAAATTAAATCCATCTCAATTTGATGTCCAAGAAGCTAATTTCGACATTTTAAATTCACATTTTTCAGAAGAAGTAATAGAAGTTAGGAAAATTCTAACTTAATGATTTAAAAGTTAAATGATATAATTGGGTGCTAATATGATATTTTAAGAGAATTTAAAAATTAAAATTTTAAAATTTTTATCTTATTTAATTAATATAACTTATATATATCTAATATAAGTATGAAATTTTAGAGACATGTTCATGGCATCGTCAAAAATAAAAAATAAATTATATGTATTATATAATCTATTTTTAATGTATTTATATAATTTTATGAGTCATAATTTAATGATAAATATATATTTACCTATATAATAAATTCATAATTGATTATCCTTTCTCAATATTTTACAAAAAGAAAATAGCTTTAGAAAAATTCCTAATAATAATAATAATAATAATAAAGCTTTAGCAAAACTCTAGCCATAAGTATAAGGTGCAATTTCCCTATTTATAGGGACAACAAGGACACAATATTCTCTCAATACATCATTAATTTTTATCAATTACTTCTAATATCGGATATAATTCACTAAACTTAATCATTTATCATTTCTAAAACAAATTTTGTTATGGTCGTCCCACTTCTTATTAGCCTCATTTGGTGGACACCCAACACCAAGTTTATTTTTAAATAATATATTTCTATGTGAATCACGTAAGACCCTTGATGATTCTCTGTATAAACACCTTAAATTTGCCCCTCTTCTACGAATCGAACTGAAAATAATATATATCTAGGCTAGCTCTTCTCTTATTTAGGTGGTAGAGCCCAGCATTTGCTTACTTATAAATTTATTTATGTATAAATATATAAATTTTAATATATTATCAGAATTTTATATTTAAATGGGTTGAATTTTGAGATTAATGTTCTAATTTCATTGTTAAATTGATGATGATACCGATCCAGACTGAAACTAAAGAAGAGATACTAGTCGGTTCATTTGTGAGTAAGTGTCAACTAACTTGTTGATATTAGGTCATGAGCCAAATCTAATTGTACTTGAAGGGTATGTTTAAAATGAATATTATATCGAGTAATGATAAAATATATAAAAAATTTATAAATTAATAAATATTAAATATAATACCAACTAATTAATATTATATCAGAATTTCATATTCAAATGAGTTGAATTTTGAGATTAATGTTCTAATTTCATTGTTAAATTGATGATGATATGGGTCCAAACTGAAACTAAAGAAAAGATACCAGTCGGTTCATTTGTGAGTAAGTGTTAACTAATTTGTTGATATTAGGTCATAAGCTAAATATAATTGCACTTGAAGCATATGTTTAAAATGAATATTATATTGAGTAATGATAAAATATATAAAAAATTTATAAATTAACAAGTGTTAAATATAATACAAACTAATTAATATTATATAAGTTTATGAATTTTAATACAGAATAGGATCTACCCTATAAAATTAACTTAGTATTTTCATAAATAAAAATCTTAACTTTATATAGATTTTGTTTGAAAAAATAAGTATTAATGTTATATATAAAATAAGTATTAATGTTATATATATAACCTTAGAAAATATAACGAATAAGTCAAAGTTAATTATGAGTTGGCTAGCTCTTAATTTGATACAAGTTTACTTGAACGAATAAGTCTAAGTTACTTATAAGTTGGCTAACTCTTAATTTTTTACAAGTTTACTTGAATTTGTCAGCAAAAATTTATTAGCCAAACTAAAAATCACTTATAAAATTTATTTAATAAATGAGTACAATTATTAATTTTTTTAATAAGCCAACTTATTTTAAACTTGTACTTAAGCTAAGTCTTAGGTAAATTTACTGATAAATTTTATTTAAATTTAAAATTTATATATTTTCATCTATAATATGGATCAAAGTATTTAAAATTATTTAATAAAATAAAAACATATATTATTATAGAAAATAACAATTTTTTGTTTTTATAATATTATCTCAAAATATAATACTTAAAAATTACACATTTTAAAGATCATTTAGAAACAAAAACTAATTAATTACTTAGAATTTAAAAATTTTCAAATAAATATCTTAACTTTTTAATAAAATTTTGAACAATTTTACTTTATACCTAAATTTATTATAACTTGATTTTGCTAGGATTCATTTAAGAAAGGTGTTGTATATATATGAAAATAGTTGTTTCTTTCTAATATTGATTTCTTTGAAAAATAAGCCAAATGCAAAAAAAAAATAATAATAAATTAAATTTTGATCAAAATTTAAATTTATGATCTCATAGTTTTAAAAAACGATTTTAATATTATTAAAATAAAAGTTATTATGAAATATAATTAAAAAAAATGACGATTACATTGCAATATATGAGGAGTTTTATTAAATATAGGCATGCAAATATTAACTTTATAATTGGGAAATTTAATATAAAGTACAATTAGTGGAGATGTATCACCTTTATATTAGCTAGTAATATGCATGTAAAATCTTTTGATTATTTTAGCCTTATGTGGGGCTAATAAGGTGGCACATGCAGTTAATTAACCCACTATTTGATTTACATAAGAGTGTGATTAGGAATGTTTTTTGGTGGAAAAATATTTTTAATAAATTTAATTTTAATTATAAATTTAATTTTATAGATAATTCTAATATTATTAAATTAAAAACTGAATGATAATAACTTATAGACAGACAGTAAGAAGACACGTACATTTCCTTAATTTTAAAAATATTTTAATATAAAATTATTATTTAGTCCTCATAATTTATAAAATTAATAAAATAATCATTTTATTTTAAAAAATTAATTTTTTAATTCTTAATAAAATATTATTTAATCATATAATCTTTTATTTTTTTCTTTTTTGACCTTTTAATTTTTATAATTTTTTAAGATAAATTACTATTTAATTCCTGAAATTTATTAAAATTAATAAAATAGTCTTTTTATTTTGAAAATTTAATTTGAACATTCCTTTCTAAAATTTGTTGTCTTGTGTCTATTGAATAAAAATTCATTAATTATGCTTGAGTGGAAAGAAGAGAAAAGAAAAGAAAAATTAATTACTACTATAAAAGAAGTTATAAAATGGATTAAGGAGAGTAGAGTGATAAATGCCAAGAAATCTCTAGAATGATAAATTTTTTTGAAAATATAGTTTTTTGTTTAACCAACAATCACATAATGTAATTCATGTTGATTTCCACATGCTAGTCTTCAGTTTTTCCACTTGAGTCAAAATAAGTGCTAATGAATTCAATTTCAGAACACTAATTATTATTATTATAGATTGTGTTTTGACATCATAAAGCACTAAAATATGTAATTCATATATATATATTTGAATGATTATTAATATGATATCATATTAAAATCAAACCAATTTAATTTACATAAAATAAAATAATATTTCAATTTCCTCATTTAATAATTAAAATTTTTGAATAAAATTTTTCTACAGACATAATATTAAGAACAAAATTTAAAAAATTAATGTTAAATGAATCAAAATTTTTTTATAAAAAATTAAATTTTAATAAACTTTTTTCTATATAAAAAATTATACTTAATTAAACCAGGTAATTTTTTTTTATAAATCATTGAGATTTTTTATCACACAGTTTCATCACTGTATAATAGTGTGATTCATTATTATATGGCAGTGAAACATTAATTAATTTTTAATATTGTCAGTCCACTTAATTTTGCCATATCTGTCAATCATTCCTTTTTCTTTTCCCATATAAAAAACTTATATTCACTGCAAGAAATCATGTGTATTATGACAATTAAAATTATCATAAAAATTTAAAAATTATTAAAAAAAAAATTCAGTCATAATAAAAAGTTATCATGAGGTCGTGACCTAAAATTTTATTGCTAAAAGTAATTATAATTTATGATAATAAAAATTATGATAAATAATATATCATTTATTACAATAAACATATCATTATAAAAAAATATTTTTAGTGCTAAATATTGTTGTGACTATATATATATAAGTTGTCATCTAAATTGTAATATTGTCACAAATAAATAAATATACACAATAAAATATTATGACTACTTCAATGATTGTCACAAAAAATATAATTAGTGACAATAATAATTATCACAAAAATATAATTATTTAATTACCTACAACATTAGTTGTCACAAAAATTATAATAAATGACAATACTAATTGTTACTAATTTCATAAGTCATCTCGAATAATATTAATAGTAACAATAATCATCGTTACAAAAACTATTTAACACAAGTATAATTGTTACCGGGATGAATGAAATCATCACTAATACTATTATTTGTGATAAAATTTATTATTAGTAATAATAATACTAGTAGCAAAAAAATATATATAAAAAAGCTCTAAAATAAATATTTAACACCATTATTTTAAAATACATTAACTAACTCTAATCATTAATTAATATAGAAATCAAGAATAATAATGATAACAATAAAATTTTACACAATATTAAATCCAAATCATTTTACACTTATTGTAGTGAACAATAAATTAAATAACAATACATTTTTATATAAAGTGCTAATTACTAATAAAACTTAAATATAAATATAATATATCTACATAATATAACATATTTGACTTAGAACTTTAAGCTCTTAAAAAACTTCCAATAATCTTTCATATACCTGTAAATTTACAAATACAAAATTATAAAAAAATAATTTAGTAATGGATTATTAATAGGAATATTGCAAATACAGGAATATGTAAATAACTTTGTAAATTTGCCTATTACTAGATGCTAGAACGAGGAAAAAAAGGGGATCAACTCTGAATTTAGATGAACCTGGCTTTGCAAAGTGGAAATTGCATGAGGAGGTGCTTCAGAAAGTCTACAAAACAAACTTATTCCCATTCCATTTTCTCGAGCCTCTGTACTCTGAAAATAAATTAGTAGAAGAGATTTCATGAAATGAAAATATGCATAAGGAAAAAAGCAGTCAGATCAACATGCACATGCACTTCATACTTGGACAAGTGGAGGCAGTTGATAGTGATCTTCAACAAGAACAAACTTTGAATAATTTCACAGAAGGTAAATTATATCCTAAAAATTGCTTGTTTTACTCAAACCAATTAAGTTACAAAGAGAAATTACATCTCAATTTTCTCTCACATTATTAAAAGCAAAGCATACTCGTTAATTTATCATAATATTATTGACGCATCTCCACTCGAGCAAATAAAATATTAAAAATCTCAGCATCCATCAAGTTATTAAGCTAGAGAGTTGAGAAGCATCAAAGGTTCAAGCACCCTTGCATGTATGTAAAAAATTTACTCAACAATTCCTAGCACCATAATGAACACCAACACAAAATCTGAGTAATGTTCATTCAATAAAAGTTGTCTAGGCAATAGGATATATGTCATTTGTCACATAATACATATTCATGAGTACTACATCTAAACAGTTACTAATTAAAATGATATACCAGCTGCATTCTAATAACAAAGCATAAAACTTATCATATTAATCCCTCCAAAATTCTAACAATTAGCTTATTTCCTGAAGAAATTCACAAGGTAAATGAATATATTGAAAAGATAAGATTCTTCTACATCATTTTGTTTTATTCTAAGATGCAATCGAATATTGCACAATCCACAACAAGTGAAAAAGAAAAGAAAATTACAAATATCCTTTCTTCTATAAACTTGCACAATTAAAACTAAATACGGTAGCATTTCAAGAAAAACTTTATAAAACCCATTTAAGTAATCACCTCGAATCCACACATATAAATACTAACATCTAAAAGCAGAAAACATGTACTTACATTCGCCATTCATAAGTATGAGTTCAATCATCATTAATAAAAGATAGACCTACAAAAAACCACAATAATGAACTACAATTATAATTGATAAAAACAACTAATAAAACCCAGAAATAGAAATGAAAATAGGAAAGCAATTTTCTTTCAGGACTTTTCTCAAACACATGGTGTGAATAGAAACAGTTGCAGAAAGTTAAACTAAGTGGCATAAACTTTTATTTACCCAATCAGGCTTATGACAACGCATGCTCAAGTGACACAAGTGCCACTACTTCAAATCATGATATATAAAAGAATGGTAGACTTAAAAAGCTTTCACAAAAGAAGAACTCAGGAAATTTCAAATTAAAGAGTTTAGTATTTAAATAGAGTTAAAATAAATTACAACAGAAAGTCTTCAAATTAAGCAAGTAGAAGCAAAACAAGCTCTTTGAATTTGAATATCAGCATTAACATTTAAAAGGGAAACCAGCATAACAAAGGAGATAAGAGTGATTACGCTTTTGATGCTGGTCGGAATGGAGGTGACCTTTGCTGACGACGGCACCGAAATGACATATCGACTTTGATCGAGTTTGAAATCAATGGCGTTTTGAAGATTGACCTTGGACTGGATCACCATTTACCGGTGCTCCACCACCAATTCTTTGTTTTCCTAGTTTCTTACTTCTTGTTTTCAATTTCCTTCCCTTTTTTTCTTACTTTTTTTAAGCTATAAAAGTGAGGAGAGACCAAATAAGGACACAGAGTGAGAGTTTAAATTTTTTTAAAAAAAATTCAAGCTATATATTTTTTTTTCAAAAGAACTAATAGATATGTTTCAATTAGTTGGAAAAAAAAATCCTTAGAAATTTTAGTGCCAATTAAAATATATGTCATAATTATTCATATATTTGTGATAGTATTTTTAATTGTAACAAATTATAAATTAATTTTACATTATTTAATATAAAATTAATATAAAATTATATTTAAGTTAATTTGTGATAAGTATAAATTAATGTGACAAAAATATTATTTAAAAATTTTAAGTGATAAAAATGGATAATTATGATAAAAATAATATTTAAAATTTATTAATTTTAATAATCTGTCACATTTTTTTAACGTTGTCATGAAAGTAAAAATTTTTTTTGATAATTATTTTTTATTGTCTTGAACAAATTATTATATTGAATATCGTGATAATTTAAAAATTATTATATACCACCACAAATAGGCTTTATTATTATATTTTATATACAGTTAATAAAGTTTAATACACAACAAATGGTGAATTAAAAATATTACAAACAAAAAATAAAAATTCAAACAGCTTGAAGTTAAATAAATAAATATCAATATATTGAAAAAAAAAAAGTACCTCTTCCAAAATCAAGAAAACAACACACAGAATTTTAACAAGTTGTGTTAATAAATATTTTTAGGTTTAATTGAATATATGTTGAATTAGGATTACAAAGAAGATAAAAAAAAATAGAGGGAAAATTTTCTTATTTTGGAGGAAATAAAAAAAGGCCCATAATTTTTATTTTTTGTTAATTATAGTTACTAGTGTAAGATAATTGGCACTAATAATATTAAGTGACACTTAATTTTATGTCATTAAAGTTAAATTAAAATAAAATTATATTTAAATTAATTGTGAAAAGTGTAAATTTAGGTTATAAAAAAAAATTGTCATTAAAAAATTTTAAGTGACCACTATAAAAACTTGTTATAAAAAGTGATATTTATAATTTTTATTTTCCTAATTTGTTATAACTTTTCAAAAATTATCATGATTTTTAAATTTTTTTGTTGCAATTATTTTATTATTGTCACGATAAAAATATTATATTGATTTACATGATAAGTTAAAAATTATTATCACCTATCATATACTTTTTGTTATAAGAATTTTTGTCGCCATAAAAATATTATCACAAATAAATAGATTTCTAGTAGTGATTTGACCTTTCCAAGCCAAGTTGTGCACTCTTATAATTTCTCTGATTTTAATTAAAATAATCCTTTTCTTTTGCCTTAAATGATTTAGTTAATTTTGTTTGCATTTGATAACAGTAAAATTGACAAGAAACACAAAGATGATGCTTCTAGTGGTTGCCCTATTGTTAATGGTAGGCTTCTAATCACCATTACATTCCTAGTAAGGACTTCAGTAAAAAATTATGGTAGAGTTGATGGCGGAATTGGTCGGTGGCAGTGGGTGATTAAAGCCGCCGGCTAGCCACTTTGTGGATACGTACTCCACAATTTTCATTTACCTGATTATTTTTTTTTTCCTTATATTCCAACCCTATTAGTCTCTCTATAACATGCAGGAAGGCAAATATTTAATAAGAAAATTTAATTAATTAGTCAAATATACTTTAATAGTTTACCATGATCAAAGAAATTTTTTGATAGATATAATATATATCTAAATTAAGTGTAACTGGCAAATTCAAAATTAATTTCGAATAATCTGTTATTTTATAGTTTAATTTTAATTTGAAATAATTAATTTATATTATATAAATAGTAATTAAGTGGACTATATAATTTTTTTTTTAATTTTATATAACTTTATAAACTTTTAATGTGATTTCATTAGTTGTTTATAAACTTGCTAGTTTAACCTAACACTTCAATCTGACAGGTCATTTGATTATGTTATTACCTAAATTAGTTCATATTTTATAATTAGGTTATATTATTAGTCTAACTCTAATTAGTTTTGAATATTATAATTTGTTATTGTCTCATGCAGCTATATCTTATGTTCTACTCCATGATAATCTTTTTTATGGGTTCACTAATTTTACACAATCTTATTCTAAGATGAGACTACTGTGATTTGTAATTATTAATATTAAAATTAATTTTAAATAATCTATTATTTTATAGTTAAATTCCATTCTAAAATGATTTAACCTAAATTATAATGATATTAATTAGCTGAATCTGAAAAATTACTTTTCAACTTCATATACTTTCAATGAATTGACATAGTAGTTTAACCTAATATTTCAAGCTAGTAGTTGACATGATTAGACTATTATAATATATATATATATATATATATATATAAGCTAATAGGAGCATACTATATCAATATAATCCAGAAATAAATATAATTAAATAAAATTTTTGTAATTAGTATAATCATTATCAATATGATATAGTATTTTTAAAGTTTGTTGTAATAAAATTTTATTACTTTAGCAATAGTTTGATGGAAAGAATATGTCTACACAAAAAATATTATATATATATATATATATATATATATATATATATGTGTGTGTGTGTGTGTGTGTGTGTGTGTGTGTTTTTAAAAACCTATTAAAATACTAAACCATATGAAATTTTTTATTTTTTATTGTTTATTTAAACAATAAGTTATTGCCAGAATTTTAAGAAAGAAAAAGAAAATAAAACAAAGAAGTTTTCATGATCTGAAATTTTAATCATTAAATTGATCCAAATCATCAAAACTTAAATATACCAGGTCGAAATTAAGTCTACCCATAAAAAAACATGAACATATAGGTAGAAAGAAGAAGAAAATAAATGTGATATAATTATCCTAGAAGACCATCAATAATCTGGTTTGGCTGAGTAAAAGGTGTGCAAGCATTTTCACAGCTAACTTCACATACTTCTTTAGTGGCACCTTGTATTTCCATGCATGCAGGTAAGCACCCTTGAGCACAAGCACTTATTTCTCTTTCTTTTTCTTCTTCAGATTTGGCTCTTGCCTTTGCTTCTTCTTCTTCTTCAGATTTAGCACTTTCCTTTGCTTCTTCTTCTGCTTCTTCAGATTCAGCACTTCCCGTTGCTTCTTCTTATGCTTCTTCAGATTTAGTACTTATTACAATTCCCACCAATAAGGCCATTAATAATATTAACCCAATAATTTTCTTGGAATCCATATCTCAATTATACCTGTTCTTTACAAATTTCCACCAAGCCAATGTTAAAGAAATTACAAAAATTTTGAACCAAAGTTAATCCTATTTATCACTCTTTAAAGCTGAATAAATAGGTAGCCATAATATTGGCTTTTGAGAAAAATGTTCATAATTAGTTGCATTTATATATATATATATATATATATATATATATATATATATATATATATATATATATATAAAAAGAA
>CANXYC012846591.1:0-28102 GCA_948193065.1 Aleurites moluccanus
AAGGAAATAGACGGAAAATTGACAGAAGTACTTTTAAGTGACCGTTGTATATAGTTGGATGATTTTTAAGTAACGAAATAAAGTCTGAGTACCATTATGTGCGCGAGCCATAAGTTGGAGTACCATGTGTGAAACTAACCCCTATCTATTCTCATTGATAGTTTCCATCTTTAAATCCCACCACCATCCAGTGATTCATCATGCCGGATCTCGCTTCCGTCCCATAATTATAGTCTCTGCCACCACTTATTCTTCTCACCCCAAATCTCGAAAAACCCTCTAAACCCTCTTCTCATTTTCTGGATTATCCTACTTTTTCCAAACCCCTAAATCTCACCACCATCACCACAACATTTTGAAGCCTCACACCATTTAAAGATCTCTCCCCCTTTAAATCTTCATTCACCAACGATTCATTCTCATCCGAAACTTCTCCTCTTAAATTTTTAAAATCTCACCTCTAAAATGGCGAGCCTCTTTATGATCTCTTCCTCTTTAGCCACTCACCTATTCTTGCTGAAATTACTGGCTTTTTCGGTTACGATTTCGTCATTGTTGATATGAAGCATGACCCCAGTGGCATTATGGAAGCTTTTAGCTGTCTCCTTGCGTTAGTTGTCACTCAAACACCGGCGATCCTTCATTTATCAAAGAGTTGTCCTATTTGGGCCAACAAGGCACTGGATCTCGGTCCACAAGAGATTATGTTTCTGATGATCGAAAGCCCTAAAATGGCAAAGAAAACGGTGTCTTATTGCCTATTTTCGATCTACTTTTATGTTTTTGCTATTAAATTAATTGGATGAGTTTTTAAACTCTGCAGTGGTGGGTTGGTGGTGGTAATAATAAAAATAAAAATTTTGGTTTGGTAGAGAGTAATGGTATTTGAGTAAAAAATTAGATTAAAAATGAGGAGTATTTTAAATTTTTTATATTAATTTAATAAATTTTCTAATATAATGATCTTGAATTTTAATATAATCAAAATGTACGGACTTTTTAATATATTTATAAAAATATATAGATATTTTGGTATAATTTATCAAAATATAAAAATTTCATAGTAATTAGCTTTTTTTATTTTTAAGCAATTAAAATTTATAAAAATGAAAATATTTACATAATTTGAGTATAAATAATTTTAATTAATTAAATTATTTTTTTATAAATGAAAGGGTAATTTTTTTTAGATATACTATTTATTTAAATTAGAAACATTTTCTTTTTTTTTTCTTTTTATTTATTTTAATTTAAAGTAGATAAATCGAAATAGTATCTATTTCTTATTTGAATCTAATAATGAAATTTTAATTTATAGTAGAGAGTTGCAAACTTATCATCAATTGAATAAATCAAATTTTTTATTGTAATATTTTTTTTAATCAAATTTTTTATTGTAATATTAGATTTATGTTTAGGGGGTGTGATATAGTGGAAACAGCGGAATCAAATCGAAATAGCGTGAAATTTGAGCTTGTTTTAAAGTTTAAAATTCATCAAATTTTTAATTTAAAACTTGAATTTAATTTAAATGAAAATTCAATATGATCGAACTTAATTCGATTAAGCTATCAATCAAATTCATAATTTAAAGACTAAAATATTAAGTCGTTAGAAAATTTAAGGAATAAAATTATTAATTTTGAAACAATAGCACCAAAGTATATATTAGAATAAATTTCATGCATATTTTGCAATTAATCCCTTGTTAAAATTGCTTTTTTTTTAAAGTGAAAATATAAAAATTAACTAAAAAATGTATTTGATTTTTTGGTTATAGAATACAGTCGTTCCAGCCTAGTTGAATCCTATAAGAATGGAAGCAATTTCATCCCCCACACTTCACATACAGTTGAGTTTGGGCAGTGACACAGAAAAAAATAATATTAATAAAAAATAAAAAACGAATCGAATCACATTAGCCACAAAAAATTTAATATTACACTAATTATATAGGAAAATTTAATATTAATAAAAATTGAATTCTAAAACTCATGATTTATTTATTTGTTATGTCGATTAGGAGCATCGTTAAGAGAGTGTGAACGGCCACACTTTCTATTTGTATATTTAAGAATTAGCTTATGAAAGTTAAAAATTCATGATTTATTTTACCTATAGTTGTTAAAATTGGATCGGATCGATAGGTCGAATAAAAAATTGAGAATTAAATTAAATATCAATTCGGTTAATTTCCATTTATTTATCGCCAAAAATCAGTTAAAAACCAGTCAATTAGTGAACAGGTCCAACAAATTCTAGCGGGTTAGCATTTTTTTTTTTTTAACTTTTAATCAAAACGACGTCGTTTTTATCAAATAAAAATAACGCCATTTTGAGTTAAAAGAAATTGAAAAAATTTTAATAATTTCATTTCAATTTTACCGCACACTAAAATTTACCAACGCCAAAATCAAGATCATATTGTATGTTATCCTATTACCTGAGTAGATATTTAAATAAGTAAATATTTATAACTTACTATATATATAACTTTTAACTTAATGTTATTATATTGACACCATAAAAAATATGGTCTTATATGAATTCTTAATTTAATCATAATTATAATAAATTTTAAATTATATATACGTATACCATTTTTTTTTAATTTAACTGATTCATTTTCAGTTAAATCCCTGATCATCTGATTTTTTACTTTCATTGATTTTTTAATCAGGTTGATTTTGAAAATATTAATTTTACCACTGCCCTAGTGAACTGCTTTTATTATTTATTTTTACCTTTTGTGAGTTAAGTACTTTAAGTTCATATAATTTTTTTATTATTATTTTTTATTTCATTTTGAGCCATCGATTAAGCGATAATGTTTTGATTTAAGATTTCTTTTATAGGGCCATATGCAAATTCGCGTCTGCTAAATCAAAGCGCTGTCATACTTGAATTCAAGTATGTTCTTGTAATGTGGAGGTATATACTGTCAATTGTCAATGGATTTGGACCATTAGTTCATGGCTCTTCTTTTGGCTTTTGAGCTATTAATTAGCACCTCTAGTTGGGAACCTTTCGCCAAAAGTTGAGGGCCCGCTTCTCGTGGAATTCTGTACTTTTTGAAGAGTTGTGATGGCAATTTGCAAAAGTTTTGGTCGGTAGACAAAACTTTAGGCTTTGTTCGGCACACGAATCGTGCATAAGAATTGAAAAGAAATTAAATAAGAAAAAAAACCAAAAGAATTCAATTTTCTTTTATGTTGTTTAGATATTTTATTTGAATAAGAAGAAAATGTAAATTTATTTATAAAATATTTATATTTTTTACTTTATCAAAAGAAAAATACTGATGAAAAAATGATATTTTTATAATTTATATTAAAAATATTTTAAAATTTTTTATTTCTCTCAATTTCTTTTTAAAAATATATAAAAAAATTTATTTTCCTAAAATTTTAAGGAAGTAATCACATTTCTTCTTATTTCTTTTCTTTTATTTCTCTTTTTAGGTAATTAAATGATGAAATTTTTTTTAATTTCTTTTTATATTTTATTTTCATTTATCTCAAAACAAACATATCTTAGAATAAATCGTATATTCAAAAATTTAATATTTTATAAATTTAAATTTGAATTATGAACGTATTTATTTATGGTCAAATTGCAAAAATAAACAATATATATAATTCATTTCATAGATCTAATATATATATAAGATCTAATAATTTGTTAAACAAAGGGTTAGTAGATAAACAATATTGAGTAAGAATAACCCTTTTTTGAGAAATTAATTTTTTCCATTACTTTTTTACTTTTCATTCTTTGTTATCTAATGAGGTTTTAAGGTTAAAACCTAAAGAGTTTTAAAGATTTAAATATTTATTTTAATCAATAAAAAATTATATATAATAAATTTATAACCATTATTTTTTAGTAAACAAGAAAAAACATCAAAGAAAATTACATCACATAATTTATGGTATAAGAAACTCTGCAAAAACTAAAAATGCTTGTGAAGAATTCTCAAGAGTGTGATTATCAAAATTAAAATTACTCTCGAAATGCACTAACCAATCTGTGCAATAATTTGTTTCTCTATATATAATAGATCATTTCCTTTTAATAATATTAATTAATTAATTTTTAAGATCTAATTTTTTTCAAAAAATAATCTTTTTTTTTTCCTAGTAAGAATAAAAATAGAGATAAATATAATATTTTATATATATATAATTATCTATTAGAATGATAATAACAATGTTGAGAATTTAGAAGTTAAAATATAACTTGAAATAGTGAGTGTGATTTTTTTTTTTTTTTTGGTAATTAAAGAGGAGAAAAAGCCCAAAAAAGGCAAATAAGGAACAAATAAGATCTTTAATTATATCATAGACATTAGCATTATATTATTATGTCTATTGGAAATGAAAATCCATACATGAAAATTATAAATTCAATGTGCAAGTCTTGTTAGTTGTAGGACTATGATAATATATATTCACATACAATTTTTAAATATTGGGAAAATATATTTTAAGATTATTTTTTAATCATTAATTTTAAGAATGAAAATTCTGATTAAAATGACAAAAAATAGATTTATTTTATGGATTGAAAATTATATTGAAATAATATAAAATTATAGTTAATAAAATTATTATATGGTTTGTTAAAAAAAAGTAAATTTTAGAACTTCATTATCAATTCCATAAATGTATAGTAAACATAAAAATTTATTAAAAGTCCTATAAAGTATGATTTATAAATAATAATAATTTATTTTTGAAAATAATAGTAATTTAAAAAAAGAAAAATCAAAATCAAAATACAATTTTAAAATTCTAAATTTAATTATAAACAAAATAGAAAAAAAAGTTTTCCAGAGAAAATTTTTATTTATATTTTTATGAAATTAGAGATAATGACGATAATTTTTTTAGATAAAACCAAATAAATAAAATTTAATTATTATTATATGATCAAATTATGAAACAGGGCATGAATGCATTACTTTGAAATCCAATTTTTTACAGCAAAAGCGAAACAAAATTGACCAAAATAGAGAAATAAAATGAATAGAATTACAGAGACAGAGTTAAACAACTGTTGAGAAAAAGACAAATCCACGGAGGAAAAAAGAAAAGAAAAGAAAAATTGGGCTGGCACTGGAGGCGGCGCGCACTCGCACATGGGAAAATTCATGGCGCGAATTTCGACGAGGCTTCTTTAGAATGGAGCCTTAATAACAGACTAACAGTGGCGTTTAGGTAATGTTTGTATCGTTTCTTATCTTTTTCTTTAAATTCTAATCTATAAATTTGTTTTACAAACGTAGTATTCTTAGAATCTGGACTGTTAGTTCTTTTTAATTTTTTTACTATTTATTATGGTCTTTTAGGACTCTTTCTTTGAAGATCATCAATTCCCAGATTCAGATTTTGGGTATTGGATTGGTTAATTGATAAGAACAGAGAACAGAGCAAAGAACAATATTTTAAGTAAGTGTTTTTAGATCTTTGGATTGTGGGTTCTTTTTTTTTCATGGTGTTTTGGTTAGTGAACATTAACTAATGTTGTTCTTATTGATGATGATGATGTTGGGTTTCTGTTTTTCAGTTTCGTTTTTCTTGTTTTGAGGTTATGACTCCATTGCATGTTGCTCTCAGTTATTATTCTTTGGCTGATCAGTACTTGTTTTTGCTTGGTTACTAGAATTTCTATCTTATCTATAGGCTTTTTTTGTTTTTTGTTTTTTGTTTTTTACCTTTATGTATTTTTCAGTTTTTATTTGATTTTGAGTTTTAGTCATTTGTAAGGTACCCTGTTTTTGGATTTTGATTTTTGTATATGTTTTTGAATAACTGAATTGCTTCCTTTTTCCCTTCTCCATTTATCCTTCTTTTTAATGGGTTCCATGGGAAGAATTTGTGAATTCAATTTTATTACGTGGGCAGCATTGTTGCCATACAAAAATGAATTTCTTGGAGGGGACTCTCTGTGACTTTTGGCTGAATTTGTTGGTTGGTCTTACAGTTGTTAATTGCTAATTGGTCTGTTCTCTGTCCTGATATAGTACCTTTTCTTTTCTTTTTGTTTGATTTGGCAGAGGGACTAAAATGACGACAAGCATAGCTGCTTTAAGTGGCAACCTGCACTATGGTTTAAACAAATGCAGGGTGCACAATTTTACACAAACTGCATGGTCTTCTAGCGTGACTTTCATTGGAGGCTTGCAGAAAGAGCTTTCATGGTATTTGTTAAGGATCTTTCCTCAGCCATTTAATTTTTAATGGAATTTTCTTATTGTTTTTTTTTTTTTGTTACACTGAATTTGCTATGAGTTATTTATTAATTTTTCTGTATAGTGAATTCAATAAAGTTATAACATCATGTTCTATAAAGGGGTTTTGGGTTAAGAGCTTGCAGACTTCTTTGGTTGGCATGTCTTTATAGAGCTGTGGCAGCAACTTGTCCCCCAAAATGGCATCTGAATAGTAGATAGGATGCTTTTGTAGCTCCTAAAACTTCTTATTGCTCTTTTTTACAGCTTTGGCTCAGTGGGCGTTTGATTATATTATATGACAAAAATATGCACTAGTACATAATTCCCAAATTTACTGTGTTATTGCTGCAAAGATGATGCTTTGCGAGAGGGATGCTGCTTTTTCAGAAGCAGGCTTTATGTCTTTGCTTTTTTCCCTTCTTGGATAATATCACCTCACTGTCATGTGAGAGTGTCATGATGGAACTAAGACAATCATGATTCGTGATTACAATTATTTATTTTTCAGTGCATGTAAATCTTATAGGTCACATGGAGTATCCAAGATATTGCAAATCCAGAGATGCAATTTTTCTCAATCTACCATTGGGGAGCACTGGAAATCCCGTGGAACAAGAACATTTAGTGTGTCATCTTGTTTGAGAGATGGTTCCACCAAGTATTTTGACTTTGTTGTCATTGGAAGTGGAGTTGCTGGCCTTCGCTATGCCCTTGAAGTTGCAAAACGTGGAACTGTTGCAGTGATCACTAAGGCTGAGCCTCATGAGAGTAATACAAACTATGCCCAAGGTGGTGTGAGTGCTGTTTTATGTCCTTTGGATTCTGTGGAAAGTCACATGCAGGACACCATTGTAGCAGGGGCTAATCTATGTGATGAGGAGACTGTCAGAGTAAGATTTAGAACTAATAATTTTGCATTATGAATTTTATTGGTGCTGCAGTTAGTGTTAATATTTTCACAACTCAACTCAACTCAACTCAGCATTAATCCCAAAAGTAATGGATCAGCTAGTTTTTATCTCTCAATTTAAAAATTTTCTACAAAGTGATGCTGATATCTACTAGGTTTTCCATAAGCACTTGTTGTACGTTGTACACAATCAAATATATGTTGTTTTTCTTATTTTATTTTTTGTCTAGGTTGTCTGTACAGAAGGACCTGACAGAATCAAGGAATTGATAGCTATGGGTGCAATGTTTGATCATGGTGATGATGGAAACCTGCACCTAGCAAGGGAAGGGGGTCACTCTCACCATAGAATTGTCCATGCTGCTGATATGACTGGAAGGGAGATTGAGCGAGCTCTACTGGAGGCAGTGGTTAATGATCCTAATATATCCATGTTTGAGCACCACTTTGCAATAGATCTGCTAACTTCTCAGGTTCACTTCTTAATACTCTTTTGTTCATATAAAATCTGAAAGTAAAATTTTAAGTATTCCTATATGGTATACTCTGGCTGACTTATTTCTAAAAGTGATCAAGGCTTACATCAGCCCATGGTGTTCTTGATTCCATATTTGTCGTTATAAGATTTAAGACTCTACATCAGTGTGGATGCTGAAATAATTTTTTGTTGTTGCTGATAGGATGGTCCTGGGACAGTTTGCCATGGTGTTGACACAATGAATACTGAAACACAAGAGGTGATGCAAGGGTTAATTTCTTTATGATTTTCTTGCCAATTTTTACCTGGGGTACTTATCCAGTTTCTGGATTATTCTGAAAGCTTTTTTCCCAAAAAATTTCAGGTTGTTCGATTCATTTCGAAGGTGACTTTACTTGCATCAGGTGGGGCTGGGCATATATATCCATCTACCACAAATCCACCGGTAACTTCCATTTTGTAGTTATATCAAGTCATTTACCTCAGTACTATTTTGGATGGTTTTTTGGTATCTTAAGTTTCAAGAGACTTGGCTATTTTAATCTTTGTAGTGTGATTGGACTACTTGAGTTCATAAAATGGCAACTGATTAGCCTAGAAGTACTAAACGCGTATATGTGGCTAAATTGAAAGTGACTCCTCTCTTGCATCCTCAAATTACACAGACCAACATTCTTGTTTGATAATTACATAAAATACATCTAAAATGGATTTATGATATGCACACTAACTGTTTTTCTCAGACAATGAAAATTGATACTGCCTTTTTTTTTTTTTTTTTAATAGCAGCAGCTAGCTCTTCTATTGTAATAATAGCATCTTGTTATTTATTTTGTTATTTATAGTTTTATCAATCTATCTTGTTACTTTGTATATATTGCAAATGCACGCAGCTATGGAGTTGATCACGAGTATACTATCATCACATGCATTCTTATTTCCTGAGATGTTATTATAGGTAGCCACTGGAGATGGAATTGCAATGGCTCATAGAGCTCAAGCTGTGATTTCCAATATGGAGTAAGTAAATGTTCATCTATTATTATCCAAAAAATCAATATCTATTCGTCATTGTACCCTGTCTCTTTTGTTACATGAAAACCTACATGGTAATGCATAATTTGGCAGTGTTTGCTTGCTGATTATTCCATCCTGACAAATGTGAAGATGTACAGATGAAATTATTCTGCCTCCTTTGTTTTTGTACACAAGAGTGTCTTCCAGATGATTTTGATGTCATAAAAATTGAACGACTGCAATAACTTGGATACTTGAACTTTTCTCTTTATCAGGAAGTATAGCTATAAGAGACTACATGAGTTGATTCTGTTTTCATCTTTTTATTAATTGAGATTTATAAATTGGAGATGTTTTTGACGTTTTCTTGGTTGAAGGCTATAATTCCATTTAGTGACTATGCTGCAGAATTGTTTCTTTTATTTGATCCGTAATTTCTCTTGGGCAAGTGTTTGGCTTGGGAAGGTTGCTGTATTGGGATTGAATCTCTGCTCATTTCTTGTGCATGTATCTTTTAACAACCAGTAAATCATGTTAATAAAATATTCTTTCTAACAGGATTTACAACACTTCTATTTTCTCAGATTCGTGCAGTTCCACCCAACTGCCTTAGCTGATGAAGGCCTTCCCATCAAACCAAACAAAACTCGAGAAAATGCATTTCTCATCACTGAAGCTGTTAGGGGTGATGGAGGTATCCTCTATAATTTAGGCATGGAAAGGTTTATGCCTTCATATGATGAGAGAGCTGAGCTAGCTCCTAGGGATGTGGTAGCGAGAAGTATAGATGACCAGCTTAAAAAGCGTAATGAGAAGTATGTGCTACTTGATATAAGTCACAAGCCTAGAGAAAAGATACTCTCCCACTTCCCCAACATAGCTGCTGAGTGTCTAAAGTATGGCCTGGATATAACTCATCAGCCAATACCTGTGGTTCCTGCAGCTCATTACATGTGCGGTGGAGTCCGTGCCGGGCTTCAGGGGGAGACAAATGTACGGGGCTTATATGTAGCAGGTGAGGTTGCTTGCACTGGTTTGCATGGAGCAAACAGACTTGCTAGCAATTCATTGCTTGAGGCACTCGTTTTTGCACGAAGAGCTGTTCAGCCTTCAATTGATCACATGAGGAGCTCTAGTCTTGATCTCAGCGCTTCAAATTGTTGGGCTCGACCCCTTGTGCCTGATTCACTTGACAGTAATGTAATGGAAAGCATATTGAATATGACAGCAAAAGTAAGAAAAGAGCTGCAATCAATCATGTGGAAATACGTAGGGATTGTTCGGTCTACAACAAGGCTAGAAACTGCTGAGCAAAAAATCAGTGAGTTGGAGTCTCAATGGGAGAAGCATTTGTTTGAGCAAGGATGGGAGCAGACAATGGTAGGGCTCCAGGCTTGTGAAATGAGAAACCTCTTTTGTTGTGCAAAGCTAGTGGTGAGCAGTGCCCTGGCTAGGCACGAAAGCCGTGGGCTTCACTACACTATTGATTTCCCTCATTTGGAGGAAAGTAAGAGGTTGCCAACAATTATTTTCCCTTCTCCGGCAGTGAATAGTTCATGGAGTTCACGACAGCTACACAAGCAGGCTATCTTTTAGCAGTGCATGGTCTGTTTCTGATTCTTCCAGCCAATACTTGGCATTTATAGGATATATATCATTCATCATTTAAATGAAAACCTTTGTGAGAAATGAAATGCTCCTTTCTCCATTTACTTGAAAATTTGTTACTTTGTATAATTATTAAAACCTCACAAACTGTTCACCCCAAAAGGAGTGTGTTGGATTTAAGGATCATTGCTTTCAAATCAGCTAGTAGTATAAAATAAAGTAAATAATAGCAACTCATTTCCCTATAACTTTCTTTCTGATTTTGTCATATGTCGGCCAACCCAATGATTTTTGGATGCATTAGAAGCAAAGCAGGATAGAATTTTAATATCAATTAAAGCCCATATGGATCTGTTTTCTCCAATTCCATACATCTAGAGCATGAAAAATAAAGAGGCTAATAGTTACAAGTGGGCCCACCTTTTTGTTTTCTACCTATCATGTACTAGAACTTTAATTTCGGTTGACCATTGTCTTTTTTCTTTTCATCCAAAAATCAATTATCAATAGGAGTGGACCCTCTTTTCATCTCCATTATATGTAAGAGAGACAATCAAGATATTAACTTGCAGAAGTTTCAGAGCATGTGATTGCTAACAGAATTCTAGAGAAAGTGAAAAATAAAGAAAAAGAGAGAGAGAAAGAGAGAGAGAGAGAAGGTGAGACTAGCTAGAATGGAGCCTGTGAGGGTACTTTGTGTTCTTGGACTTTTAGTTTTAGAAATTATTTCACAACCAAGATTGGTAATGAGTGGGGATGGTTTGCAGAAATGTGGGTTTCAGGCAATTTACAATTTTGGCGATTCAAATTCAGATACAGGAGGAATATCTGCAGCAATATCAGAGGTCACTTCACCAAATGGTGAAACTTTCTTTGGACATCCTTCAGGAAGATTTTGTGATGGTCGTCTAATCATAGATTTAATTGGTAATTTACTTTGCAAATTGTTGCTTTCTCTGGTTGTTCATTTACTAAAGCAAATACTAATCTGAAGCTAAAAAATGTTTTTGGTTACAGCTGAAAGGCTGAAGTTACCATATCTTAGTGCATATCTGGACTCTATCGGGACAGATTTTAGGCATGGTGCTAACTTTGCAACAGGTGGTTCTTCTATTCGTCCGGGCGGTTATAGCCCCTTCCATCTAGGCATACAAATTTCCCAGTTCGTCCAGTTCAAAGCTCGCACTACGGCTCTGTATAATAAACTCAGCCCTAGTGGTCTGTACTTTGTTCCTCATTCCCTTCTATCTCTGTGTATTTGTGATGCTAGATATATTAGTGCATGGAAAGGAACATGCTGCTAAGTGTTGAGATTGTGGCATATGTTCAGTGAAAGATGGAATGCTAAATCCATATTTGGTTCTCCATGGATATAGGCACAGTGCTGCACCACACAAAATTCTCGTCTTAAGCTTTCTCTGGAATTGCTGTTTGAGCTACTGTTGAGAAAAACATTTTGTTGAAATATTGATTAATTGTCATTAACCTTTGTTTTTAAGGTGAATTTCACATATTTTGATAGTAAAAGTTCCAGTGCAACTTAACAAGACTCAAATGGGCTTTTTCTAATGTCAATTTTTTTTTTGGAAAAACAGTTTCTATGTTAATGCTAAACACTGTGTGTGCTTGCTTTGCGAGTGATCTTTCTAAAAACCAAGTTGATAACATATATGAGCTTACTAGAAATCATCACAGGACCAGGAAAAATCCCACCATTCAAAAGTAATCTTCCTAGGCCCGCAGACTTCTCAAGGGTTCTATACACATTTGATATTGGGCAGAATGATTTGGCCTATGGGTTTCAACACACAACAGAGGAACAAGTTATACTGTCCATTCCTGATATTCTGAGCCAGTTTTCACAGGCAGTGAATGTAAGCTAATTAGACCTGCTTTTTGAGTTCAGATCCATCTTATACTAGCAGCTAAAACTTTGTTTTCTTGGTGTTTCAGCGACTATACGAGGAAGGGGCTAGAATTTTCTGGGTGCATAATACAGGTCCAATTGGTTGCCTGCCCTATAATCCCATATATCACCACTCAAAGCCTGGTGATCTTGATCAAAATGGATGTGTAAAGCCTCAAAATGAGGTTGCTCAAGAATTTAATCGGCAACTGAAGAACAAGGTATCCCAGCTGAGCACGCAGCTCCCTTATTCAGCATTCACATATGTTGATGTGTATTCAGCTAAATATCAACTAATTAGCACTGCCAAGAGTCAAGGTAACATCACTTGCTTTCTTCAATCATGTTCAGAAATTTTTTTTCTTAGTTATGGGTATGTGGTGAAGGCTAACAACTCATGGTGTTTGATTTGATCACAATTTGCAGGTTTCGTCAGTCCAATGAACTTCTGTTGTGGCAGTTACTATGGATATCATATCGACTGTGGAAAAAAAGCCATAGTGAACGGAACAGTTTACGGGAATCCATGCCCGCATCCGTCAATGCATATAAGCTGGGATGGGATACACTATTCTCAAGCGGCTAATTTATGGGTAGTAAATAAAATTCTAAATGGATCTCATTCTTCTCCACCTTTCTCAATTGAGGAAGCTTGTCAGCATTTCTAGAATGCCATTATAAGACTTGATTCAATCATTTCTGTGCAATTATATAAGCAAGATCACAGTTGAAACACTGAGCATGATAGATATTTGATAATTTGGGGCTTTAAGTTGTTAGTCATGAGCCCAAACCAGCACTGCTTATCTCAAACGAGGACTTGTTGAAATATCCAAAACAGAAATGTTTTGATGAGGCAGATGTGCCATTTTTGTAACTTTCTTTGTTATGTGATAAATTCTATATCTACTCGCTCAATTAATAAACTCTATATGAGCTGGTGAAGCATAGATACCTTTTTTTTTTTTTTGACTTGGATTCTTATGCTAAATTAGCAATCTTATTACCTCAAACATATGAACTGTGACTGCAATGACCAAACATTCCATTCAATACAGGAAATAAATGCAGAGGAACCTAATGTAATCAATCACAGTCGAATCTAATGCTCTTAATTTGCTGGATAACAGAACATATTGTTAGTTGATAACCCTTTACAGAGTCTTAACTCAAGCCTTTGGATTGAGGTGTTAACAAGTGGATTCAGACATGTTCTATTCGAGTAAGGCCAGAATTCTCAGATATATTGATGAGCCTGGAGGATGAAACTGCAAGATAGGATCTTTCGTAGTTTCTATGAAGACGAAACTTCATGGATGATATTATCAAGGGCTGAGTCCAATTTATGGCATCTGCTAGCAGCTAGTAGTCATTTTTTAATGACTGTTGACTCTAGCTTGCTGTGCATTTTGGACAATTTCCTATCTTGCCTATTCAGTTTCCATTTGCCAACAGGTTCTAAAATGCTGACATAATAATTTTTATTAGTATAAGAAGTTGTGCAGAAAGGCTTTGTAGTGAATCTTAATTCATTTAATTCGAAATTTTTTGTAATATTCAAGTAAGTCATTCCCTTTTATGTCACATTGTGCCTAAGGTTGCAGTACATAACTGTGAAGTTCCTGATTAGCATATCACTAGATCTGATAATAACAAGTAAATATTTATTGCAGGAAAAAGCATATATTTTCTGAGGATTGATCGTGGCCTTTAGAAGAATGTTTTCAATCCTTGGACTATAGGTTATGGTATTGGAAATTGAAAAAGTTGCAGTAGCAACCAGCCGAAACTCGAAATGTGCATTCCCTGCCATTTATAACTTTGCAGATTCAAATTTAGATACTGGAGGATGTCCGCTGCATTTAGTCCTGTTTCTCCTTATCTTGGTCAAACCTTCTTTAAAAAACCTTCGGGAAGGCTCTCCGATGGTTGCCTCATTATAGATTTCCTGGGTTAGTTTCATAATGTCTACAAATTTTTAGTTGCTACTAATTTAAGAATTCGAGTGATTTTTAATTAGTTGTTGATTTTATGCAGCTGAATACTTGGGATTACCATATGCAAGTACATGCTACTCTATGGGGACAAAGTTTGCACATTGAGCAAACTTTGCAAGTGCAGGCTCATCTATTCGGCCGGGTACTAGGAGTTCTTTCTTTCTAGCCCTTCAAGTCTCTCAGTTTGTACAATTCAAGGCAAGCACCACAGACTCTATAAGAACTCAAACAATCGAGGTAAGAAAAAGTTCTTGCTTGCATTATGCTGCGACTTCAACTTTGATGGATAAAACTGAAATAGTATCATTTTCAACTGTGATTAAAGTCTAAAGGTTCTCTCCCAAATCCTAAAGATTTTTTGAAGGCCTTGTACACGCTTGATATTGGACAAAATGATGTTATTTTTGGTTTTCCTAACACAACAGAAGATCAAGTTCATTTAACATTTCCAGACATCCTTATTCAGTTCAGTCAAGCAGTACTAGAAGCAATTATCATTCAGTTGGTTTGAAAAACAGCCTTGTAAACTTCTTTTATTGACATCACTTAAACATTGATAAAATTAATATATTTGCTCACAGAGGCTTTATAATGAAGGGGTAAGAGTCTTTTTGGTGCATAACGTAGGGCCATGGCTGTGCTCCATTTGGTGCTGCATTGTTCCCTCCGGAAATGCTACTCGCAACAAGAATCATTGTGCTGTTGCACAAAATGAGGCAGTTCAAGAATTCAGTAGCCAACTAATGGACACAGTAGTTCAGCTAAGTAAGCAACTTCCAGGAGCTTCCATCACCTATGCAGATGTTTATGGAAAATTTTCACTTATTAATGATGCTAGGAATCAAGGTAAACTTTTTTTTTTTTTAAAAGAAAAAAATTTCTTGGTTATATATTGACATTAATTGTTCAAATTATATAATCTGTGTTTTTGTAATGGCAGGTTTTGAGGACCCATGGAACTGCTGTTGCGGCATTCTAGAGCCCAAGTTAGTTCTCTTTTGTGGGACTAAATCAGAAGATAATAACAGTAATGCGACTGCTTGTGCTGATCCTTTGAAACGCATGAGCTGGGATGCAGTACACTCCAGTGAGGCAGCTAACAAATGGGTTGTGAAAAAGATCTTTAGTGGTTCAGTATCCCATACATCTGTTCCTCTCAATCAGGCTTGTCCTTAGATTAAGAGAGCGCTGCATAATAAAGAGAAACAACTCAATAAAGAGCACACAACTCAACAATGTTAAATTTATCTACAGCTAAAAATAGTACTCTAAATAAAATTCTAAGGGAGCAAATATTATGGTTTTAAGCTACTGAAGCACAATAAATACTGAAAATGTTAGTAGCTTTAATTTGAGTTGAATAATTCAAAATAAAACTTTCTTGATTTCTAGAATTTGGAGTTGCTTTATTGTTTCAAGTTAAGATTCATGTAGTCGACCCTAACTAGTTTGGGACAGCATAGTTCAGTTTTCATTTTTGTTACAAACTGCTCAAAACATTAGTATGGCATCCTTAATGATCTAACATTAATAATTTATATTAATGTAACAGTACCAATATCTTATAGACTTCAATCCACCGACCCATCTCCTATTGATTGGATTTAGACTTCCTCTAATCCAAAAGATGTTGACAGAACAATTTACTAAAACTGTAATCACAAGTAGGACAAAAGTGCTTCTGATATGAGTCTCTTTTTTATTAGTCCTCAACTGGATTTTCCCTTTCTTTGTCTGTTTTCTTTCCTTTGAACTCAATTATGATGTGACTGAGAAACAACTGATGCCAAAAACTATCTGAGATCAGAAGTTCCATTCAAAGAAAATTAAGACATGAGCAGTTAAAATAGAAGACTTCAAAGTTGAGTAGCTTATCAATGTGCTAAAAGCAATTGCAAGCATTCTAATGAGTAGTTTGGTGTACCAATAGAAGAAAATGATATTCTAACATTTATTTCTTTTTATTCAAAAATTAAGCCTTACAAAGAAGAATATGACAAAAAGGAAATTTCATAAATGCCATAAACAATGAAGTATTAAATGCAACCTTTTTCTTTTAGCCCCACTCCATTTCCCCTAACAAAAAATATAAAAAAAAAATAATGTTTTTATAATGAACACTTAAAAACAAATTTCTGATTCTGTTGTTGCCACTTTCATTTATTTATTTTCCCAAAATACCAACAGGAATTTAACAAACAAACCAACCACCTAATCTCTGTATAGGACATATTTTACAGGTATATGCATATATGTATAGATATACATGTATATCCGCAATTCGTATATTATGATGCTTCAATGGCATCATCTTGTATAATTTGAAGTTCTGTATCAAGAAGAGTTACTAGTGATCTTGATTTCCTGTTCCTGACTTTGCCTGCATCTTTCAATAACTCGGCTAACCTTCGCTTCTCATCATCCACTTCAGGGTTTGCTGTTCCTAGCTTCTCCTCTCTCATGCCAACGACATAGTCCAAAATTTCGATAGCATCATCTAATCTGTATAATAGTAGATACACAATGAAATAACAAAACTGAACTAAACTAAAACCAAGACTAAAGGAACAATATGTGAATGGAAGAGAAATGCTACAAAATGTACCTTCCCATTGCATCATAAGTGCCTGCTAGGTTGCTATAGACCCCTAATGTATCAGGATGACAAGGTCCATATTCCTTCTCCAAAATGCTTCTAGCCTCTTCAAATAAATCTGCAGCCTCATTTATCGCATAACGTTGCACGCAAGCTAGACCCATTTGGTTCAAAGCAATGCCAAACAATGCTGATTTCTTTTCTCCGCCCGCTCGAAACTTGGAAATGGAACTTTTGAAAGTGTTGTAAGAATCAGCATAGTTTCCCATCAAGTAGTACATTACTCCCATCTGAGCTTCAATTCCTGCAATTGTGCTTTGTTGGCCTGGAGCATTGCTATATATCTTCAAAGCCTTTTTAAGTAACTTGAGTGCTTGATCGAATTCATTCATAGATTGATAGATAGCAGAAATATCAATAAATCCACTAGCTATCTCTTCTGCAGGGATTCCAGGATTGGATTTTTCATAAATTCGAAGTGCATTTTCACAGTAAGATTTCGAATCTCTGAACTTTCCTATCCTATTATACAAATCAGCTAAACGTACGAAAACAGAAGCAACTGCTGGATGATTCTCCCCTTTACTTGACTTGAACACAGTAAGACCTTTCTGATAAGCGAAAATAGCCTCATCATACCTTGCCAAAGATAAATACGCATCTCCAATGCTACAATCAATTGAAGCAACATCTATGTCCTGCCCATTTGCTGCCATTGCCATGCTTGCTAAAACATAATGCTCAAGGGCATTTTCATACTCTCCTTTCGCTTCGGATATAAGTCCCATAAGTCTCCTGTCTGCTGCTTCTTCGAGTGATGCAGGACTGCCTTTTTCCCTGTGAATGTCAAGTGCTACTTGACAAATCTTCTCAGCCTCATCAAATTGCAATGCTTGAACTTGAGCCTCAGCCACATACCGACAAGTCTCTGCAACTCGAAGATCAGTTTCTCCCAAGACTTGCCTTTGGATTTCCAGACCAGCTGAATAACACAGAATTGAATTCTCAATCTGGCCTAGCATTGCATAAGTGTCACCTAGTTGCATACATCCAGCAAATTTAGCAAGTGCATGATTTTGTCCATCTTCTATTACTGGAATCTCAATAGACCTCTCAAGAACAGGAATTGCCTCGTTATACTGCCCTAAACTGCAATAAATTGCTGCCAAAACATGCAAGGACATAACAAGCTCTAAATTGGGTTTTCCATTTGCACATACCTCAAATGATTTTGTTGCTCTAACAGCATATTCAAGAGTCTTTTGTGGATTTTCGCCTGAAGAAATCATATCCCTTGTTTGTTTAAGCAAGAATGGACCAAGGTCAGGGTTATCTAATCCTGCCTCAAGAGGATCCACATTTCCATTCTGAAACTTTCCCCCAACAGAACCAAAATTCCTCTGCTTTTTCAGGGGAAACTCTTCATTTGGCTTTCTCATATTCCTGTCGAATCGCCTACCAATGATAGGCTTCTCCAGGGGTGATCTACTCTTAGGACTTGATTTTACAGATGCCCCCAATTCAGATTGCAAGCGAAAAAGTTGCTTCTTAAGGCTTGCAGCTCTGCTTCTGTCTTTATTTGCAGAATTCTGAACAACAGAACCATTAATATTTTTCTTGGGAGTAAAGTCACCAACACTAGCTTCATCTTCTTTATTTTCTGTGACAACTTCTTTGGTTTCTATCTCAGTTTCTCCAATATCTCCAACAAGGTGGCGTAACTCTGAATCAATTCTTGATTCTTCACCATAGGATAAAAAACTCGCCCGCGAAGGCGAAGGATCAGAACTCTCCATTTCACAAACATTGTGATACAATTGTTCAATAGAAGTGTCAACTACACCATCAATAGTAAGATCAATGGAGTCGCTTCGAGGACTGTGAGGACTCAATGTGCTTCTTGGAGACCTATAGCTTCCCTTATAAGGTGAATAGTCTCCATTAGCATCATCTACATCTCTATTTCCATTTAATGGATCCATTGCTAGTCCAGGCATTTTTCTTTATCTACAAAATTTATAAAAATGCAATTCAAGAACTATGCATAACCAACATTTCAAGAAAATTTAAGCTAAAAAGAGCTAAACTAAAGGTCAACACATTCAATTTCAAGCTCAAAATTACATAATAAATATACCCAGAAAAGAATCTTATAACAAAAAAGAAACAATTATGCAATTTTAATTAAATCAATGATCTAAAACATACAAAATGAACTACTTGTAATCATAAAAAAACAAGTCCAAAAAGAAAAAAGAGGAGAATTATGGATAAATGAGGCATACCTTACTGTTCTATTAAAAAAAAAAAAAAAGAATGACAACTTTTTGTTTCTTTTAATCTTGTGTGGGTGTTATATACAGATACAGAGAGAGAGAAATTGGGTTCTATGTAGATATCTCTATTTGCCTCTATATATATCAAGTTGAAGATGAAGAAGGTGGAATTTTGAGACATGTATAGGGGTAAAATGGGAATTAAGAGTGATTAATAATGAATAATGATATATATTATATGTAATATACAGCTATACAAATATACATTGTGTAGCTGTGGGGTTGCAGATAGGTGGAATGTTGAAGCAATAAGGAAGGCGACTTCTCTCCCACCCTCTTCCTTCTCTCTACATTTCTGTGTCTGAATCAACCCATTTTATTCATTTCTACTTTTTCTTAATAAAGTTTGTTATTTATTTTCAAGATGAAATTCTCTCAAAAATTATTAAATTTTGAATGTAAATTTCCATATCGACAATCTTTTCATGTATGATGTCCATTATAGGATTCGGATTCAATTTATATATATATATATATATTAAAGAGAAAATTAAATCTGAATCTATTGGTAAATTTTATTTGTATTTACCGTTATATTTTATTTATATGTATAAGTTTTGATTCAAATTTGAAGAATTCTATATAAAAGTTTTAAATACGGCAGTAAAAAATCTAATTTTTTATCTAATAATTTCATTTTTTCCAGTGATTTAAGCTTTGGAATTTTTTTTTTACAGCATAGTTAAATTGCTCTTATATAAAACTGCTATTGTTAATATTAGTGTAAAAAAAAAATGTTTATTTATACTTATTTTAATAAGTTTCATACCTAATAAATAAAAAAAGAAACTCAAACTTGAGATCAATAAACAAAAACACCATACAACCAAGCTGGCTCTTGGTGGAAGCTTAGACTGAGAATTTGACGCGATTAACGGCTTTTCAACGGCGAAAAAGAATGTAAAAAAGTTAAAAAGTAACCGCGCGTGTCTGGTATACAAGGTGAAGGTTTAATTATTTTCTGACACGTGGAATTGTAAAATGGATATTAACAGCTTTTTATCCAATCATTGGGACGACTTTGAGAATGGGTCCACGTGGACCTTTCAAAAGCGTGCCAGCTGTTTCGCTGGTTTTTTCTGAAAATCCATTGGTGGTCCCTTTGTCCATGGGTAATAATATGTGGGCCCAAACATAGATTGTTGAATGCCCAAACCAATTTGAAGATAGAATGGTTGGTGCGGTTAGGGATCAACATGAGCTCCGGCGATACCATATTAAATGGAATAATCGAATTGAAAAATTTTAATAGAAAATTAATTGATTATTTGATATTTTAAATCGAATAAAATTAAATCGTATTATATTATACTGAATTATATTAAAATAATTGCGTGTTATATATGTGTGATTTTATATCTATTTATATAATATTTTTTATAATTTTACATTAATTTATATAAGATTATGAAAAATTATTGTATAAAATAGTTGTAAAATCATTACATGTACAAAAATAATGTTTATTATTTTTATAATTTTATAGGAATTATTAATTATTAATTCATAATAACTTTTCAAAAATATAGATAAAAATAAAAGATATTAATATATAATATGTACAAAAATATATGTATTTAAGAGAAAAAATTTTAGAAATATGGATAAATGATATTAATATATAATATGTATAAAAATATATGTATTTAGATTTTTTTTTTACAGATAAAATTTTTAAAATATATTTTAAAATATTTATAAAGACTGATCAACAGAAGAGTATGATAAATATTTTATTTTATAATAAAATTTATGTCATTGTGTATATTTTTTTGATTTTTACGAAAAAATATTTAAAATTCTTTTATGAATTATACTTTTATATTATACTTTATTTTGAAAAATTTTTGGTTGATAAATTTTTGTTTTAAGAATTGATTTTTCTGATTTTCAAGTTATATCACTTTAATCGAATTGTACTAAAAGTATCAAATTTTAGAATAAAATTATCTTAAATTTTTGGAATATGACAATATGGAAAATTTTTATATATAAAATAATTATGGATCACCAATTTTAAAATCTTCAATTTTTAAGACAGTTCTAAAATTTTATCAATCCTCAAATTGAACCGAATCGGGCTCACCCTAGGTTTGGTAGTACTAAATAATAATTGGAATAATTCATAGTGGAATGATCCTTTAAATCATCTAATCAATTTATAATACTCATTATTGAATTATTATTATATAAGCTTTGAAGTTAATATTATTAAATTAATTAAATTATTTCGAGTTTGAATTATTTTGAATATAATTTTTTTTATGGGTTAGATAGGATCACAATGATAATTGAGTTGCAAATGAGTTTTTTTTTTTTTTTTTTTTCAAAAATGGATCAACATTATTAATAAAGTAGAGGAAATATTAGCAGAAACTAAACTAGTAAATTCAAACGGGGTTGAGTTGTAAATTCAATTAGATTTAAGGGTTTTAATTGGGCTGAGTTGTAATTATTTTTATTAATTTATTATAAATCAAACAAATAAAATTTTGAATAATGTCAAATAGGACACATTTGTTTTGGATAAATAATTTATATAAATTAATTTTTAATAAGTTTAAATCATTTTGAATCAAATTTAGATGTAATTTTTAAACCAAAGAATTTGAATCAAATTAATGGATTTGATTAAAATATACAATAGTAGTATTATAATAATAGTTTATTTTTCTACAGCAGATAATCGATAACAGTTATAAATTGATATTTTATTAAAATATTAATTTATCATTATTTTTATTTTTATTTTTATATTAAGAATATTAAATAAAATTTTGATAGAAATATTTTTGATTATTAAATTAGATTCATAATTTACAATTCTATAGATTTAATAATTAGCAAAAGAAGATAATAACTTTTTAATTTTTTTATTTTAAAAATTTGACCCAATAATAATAGTAATAATAATAATATTAATAAAATTGATTTATCACAGAGAATTTAATAATATAACATGAAAGGTTATTTATCTATACTCATGAACGAAACTATTTATATTATTGAGGTGAATGGCCCCACAAACTTTTTTTTTTAAAAAATTATCATATTTTTATATATTTTTAATAAAATATAAATGGCCCTCTTAAAATTTTAAAATATATTATTTTTTATCTATACTTTATATATATTTTTTTATATGTATATATTTAATATAAATATAATATCTTAAAATTAAAAAATTATTCGTATTTTTTCATTAACAAGTTAATTTTTTTATATAATATTTGAGCTTTAAAATATTACGTCTAATTTCATCACAGTTTATATTGAATTAAAAATAAAATTTTGATTTAGTGATAATTAATAATTATCGAGAATTTGGTAGGAGAAAGTTTTGCATATTTTTGGTGCTCCGATAATACAATGTGAATCTTTTCATTGGAACAAAAGAAAGAATCTATGTAGGGTCACACCGCCATTTTTAGTCGAATAACGACATGCATGCAAGCTGTACCAGTTGCGTAACGAGGGGACACAAAGGAGCTTCGGTGACCATCTCATTTAAAACTTAAAAGTGTATATTTAGTTTTTTAATTAATCATTTTAAATTTTTCATTAATCTTTCAAAATTAAATTTTTAAAAATAATTTTAAATATTAAATTATTTAATATTATTTTTTAAATACATACTGAGATATAATCGAACGATAAATGTAAATTCTCTTGAATAATAGATTTAGAATTAATTTTTCCTTTCAATACTAAAAATAAATATTATTTTTTAAATAAAAATTAATCTTTAATTTTTTCTTCTATTAATTATGCTCTCTAAATAAAAATTTTATGATTTCACCTTTGAAGTAGATATATATATATGGTTAGAGCTGAGCACGAGATTTAGGAATTTTAAATAGACCCGAATTCTCTAATAAAAAAAATAATTGAAAAAAAAAATTTTGAGACTGAAAAAAATAATCGAATTGAATCGAAACTAAATTAATATAATAAGACATTATCAGAGATTTTTTGATATTCATATCGAGATTCGAACAGAATTATATCCAAATTGAACCAAATTTTTGAATACTCAAACCGATTAACTAATTTATATATTTTTATATAATTATATATTTATAATATATATATTTTTTGTATTTATATAATTATAAATTTATAATATATGATCTATATATTATTATTATTATTATTTATATATGTATGTTTATTTATATAATTATAAATTTATAATATATATATATATATATTATAAAATTATATTTAAATCTTTGAATCATCGAATTTTCGAACCGAACTAAACTGAAATATCTAAATATTCGAATAAAAAAAAATCTCTAAATTATAACCAAATTTTCAAACTGTATTGTACCGAATTTTCAGTATAATTCAGCACGGATATTTTCTCTATTCGATTCGGGATCGAAAATTTTATTTTTGAATTTCCAAATTTTCAATTTAATTAAAAAATTTTTAAAATTTTAAATATCGTAAAAAAACAATTCTAAATTTATTATTCAGAAATATTTTGATATGCGAATAATCTTAGATTATAGAAATGATTACAGGGTTTAATAGAGTTGCTTATAACACACTTTAAATAAGTGATGCATGCTAATCATTAATCAACAAACTCACTAATTTATTTATTATTAGCTAATAAGGTAAATAATAAATTTACTTGCCAGATTATTAAATTTTGATATTAAGAACATAATTCGATAAGTGATTCAAGTTCATATCTATGAATTTGAACTCTCAAATATAATTTGGTTTGTTTATTAAATATAATAATTAAAATATATATTTCAAAATACTTTTAACTATAATTGAAATACATATAAAAAGAGAATTCAAAAAATAAATACATATAGAAAATTGAGTTCTAATTATGAGTATTTAATCATAATAAATATTTTAATTTTTTTAATATATTTTAATTTAATTATTTTATTTTCTAATTCAAATTACATTTTAATATAATATTACAATCATCAATCCGAATCTTTTATCCCATTTAGTGTTTCATATCATGTTTAATATATTTTTTTTATATATCATATCACTTATAATATTGATTGGCAAAATATTTTAAAAAAATAATGTGACGTATAAAGAGATACATTTGATTAATAATTTTTTTATACAATCGTATCCTCGTTAATGTGAAAACATTAAGAAGGTGAAAATAAATTAAAATAATAAATGAATTAAAAATATTAAAATAGATAAAAAAAATTCTTAATTTGAGAATATTAGGAAGGTGGAGTATATATTTTACAATTAGGAATTTATTATGAGACGGATGAAGTATTAATTTGTTGATCATTAATTAATTATCAGCCGTTAATATTATAAATAAACTCTTATTCACAAAATAAAAAAAAAAAAAAAAAAAAAAAAACAGAACCTTATTCAAATTGATGTTTAAACCTAATTAATTGCATATTAATCAACTTGAGTAGGTACTATATATTAAATAAATAAATAAAATAAAATAAAAGGGATTTGAGTAGGTCTTCTACCAATTCAATGATAGGGAATCCAAAATTGATACCGCAACAAACTAGTTTTATGTGTATTTCTGTGTTTTTGGCAAGTAAATACAAATTAATTAACTTATAAATTTGCATAATTCGGACTCTTATCACACCAGCAATAACAATGACATCCACCATTATAATAAGTATAGTTAATTAATTAATTAATTAATTTATAATTAATTACTATAATAATATATACCTGCCTTATCCACTTTTTCTTTTTTCATTGGAAAAGTTATCCTCTTAATTGATTGCAATTATCAGCAAAAAGTTCTGTTAATTCTATAAATTAAACTGTTTCTCTCTCTCTGTTTTGAGTATATTCAGTGAAATAAAAAATACTAAAGAAAAATTAATATTTTAATTTAATTAAGTATTTACATTCTAAATTAAATATTTGAGTATTAGACTACTAAATTAATAATTTTGATACGGATTGAGAATTGTAGATTTAAAATTTAAATCATAAAGAATTTTGAGCCCAACGTAAATACAATTCTAATTATACCCTGAGATTGATAATATATTTGCCTTCAGTTCTAATATTGGCACACTTCACTTTCTTCTCACATCTGTTCTCTATCGGGTTTTCAAACTGTTGTTTTAGCAAGCCATGTCTTCCATTACTGTTTATTAATGTTTTTAAAATTAGATCGATTAAAAAATTAATAAAAATAAAATATTAAAAGTTAAATCGAAATTAAATAAATTAAATAGAAAAAAAATCGATATATATATATATATATATATATATATATATATATATATATATATATATATATAATTTGATATTTATTATATATATAATGAAAATAAATATAATATAATTATGGTTAAATAAAAAAATTTATATAAGATTATATTTTTTATAATATCAATTTTCTTAATTTTTTTTAACTCAAAACAACATCATTTTTACTTGACAAAAATGATGTCGTTTTGATAAAAAAAATAAAAAATTAAAAAAATTAAAAATTAACCTGCTCAAATTGAAAAAATCGATCCAATTCGATGAATTCATCAATTATTCGGCCGATTCACCAATTTTTAAAAAACAAATTATTTAAAATTAATCGGATCGATTCTTAATTTAATTTTTAATTTTTCGAACCGATTTTAACATTCATGCTATTTATAATCTCTATATTTTCACTATCTCATAGTGTGAGTGGGAGACAAGGAAGCTAACAAGAATGATTAGAAGTCAATCTTGCCTACCACTAACTTGTGCATGAATTTGCATTGGTTGACGAATCAAATCATGTTCCAATAGTCAATTAAGATGCAAAAATAAATTTACATCTTTGAAACTTTGTGGGTCTTCTCTACAACACAGTATGAGTTGGGGCAACACTTAACCCAATAAACCACCAAGTCCAAATTGTAAAACTCTCACATTATATATGGGTCGGGCTTATATCATATGCAGATTAGTTTGAAGCCTTTTCCAATTTAGTCCTTAGTCCTTACCATTTGAATCCCATACAAATTAAGTAATTGAAACGAACGCAATCTGGATCAAATTTCAAGACGTGTTAGGGATTTTGTAAATTTAATTATAAGTTTGATTAGATTACCAATAATCAATTAATTCAACACTTTAATTAATTATTATGATAATCCTTTTAGTTTCAATTAGTAAATATTAATTGTCACTCTTAGTTCCATAAATTGTGAGTGACGTTTAATATAGTATTGCAACTATTTAATTAGAAATGAATATTTATAATTAATTATTATAAACCTCTTATGGATCATCTATTGTAAATACTCTGTATTTAAATCCCTCCATTATGAGATCCCGGCCTCGACTAGAGTTATAGACAAGTTAAATTTAATATGCTTCGACTCTATGCCTCTTGGTTTTAATTCTAGATAGACTCAAATCATTCTAAAAACTCTTTTTTGGTGAATCTTTAACTATTTTGACCAAAAATTTGTTTATAAAAAATAACCGGACAACATATTACCTCTTTCTCGTTTACCCAAATTAATGGACTCTATTTTGATCATTACTTACCTCCAAAGAGCCATCACATGTTATATGCCTCAATGTGGTTAGCCTAGGTATATAAGCAGTAATAAATCCTAACTACCTATGCATGCAATAATAATATCTTAAGTCAGATGATTATATGCACTATTATGACCTAAATTAAAAAAGGGAAGGCAGCCGGGATTCGAACCTAGGCTTGGTGGAAGAATGGTTAAGCCTTCCAACTACCAGGCCAGCCCCATTTCTTAGTATAAATATTAGATATATATATATATATATATATATATATATATATATATATATATATATATATATATATATATATATATATATATAAAAAGCTTTTAAAAAAAATAATAAGAGAACAGAGATTTGATTGGTTTAAAATAACCAATCAGACCCGTGCTCTGGATCAAAGAAAGAAAACAGAAATAACGCAGAAGGAATAGAGGAAAGAGAGAGAAAGAGAGAGAGAGAGAGAGAGAGAGGAGAGAGGAAGGCAATTCCTCTAATCCATCGTCATCCGGCCGTCGCTTAGCGTCATTGCCTATACCAAGAGGAAGCCCATCCCCGGACGACTCCATCGGTACAGGTCCGGTCGCGAACCATCGCCGAAGCAGGCACACTTGCCGACATCGAGAAGCGGGCCACCGAATTGTCTGACGCAGTTTTCAGCCGATTCCAACCTCCTTTTCCAGCGATTTCACCACCAGTGCACTGGTCTCAGTCCAAGCTTTTATTTGGCACCTATTTTGCCTTGGAAATCGAAGCTCGGACCGAAAAAATTTCAGTCCGGATCTTTTTCTGAAATTTTAGGCAAAGTGAGTTTTTATTAACTCTAAAAATTATGCTTGATATTATGGAATATTTTAGAGATCAGATTATAAATTAAATGTGGATTTAGAATACCGATTTAATAATTGTGGTGAAACAAATAATTTTTAAACTGTCTTTAAATAAGTAAATAATTAAGCTAATTATGAGAAAATTATTTATCGGTACGGATAATAATTTTATTTGCGATTGTTGTGAGTTTGATTTGAAAATTGATAAGGAGGATATGACAATAAATTGTTGAAAGGCCCTGGTTGAGTAATAATTGCTTGAATTGGAATAATTTTTGAGATGATATAAATTTATTGTTTTTTAGGGAGCTACGTCATATTTTAGATGAGGATTCGACAGAATTTTTAAAATAAATATTTATATAATTAATTAGGAAATCTTTTAGTTGGTAATTAATTTATTCTGTTAATGATTTTCTTTAGATAATCCGAGTACTTCTGCAGCGGGTCTTAGAGGAGTCAGGGACTAAGTATTTCATTTTATACTGTGAGTTAATATAATTTAAGTTAATAGCACATTTGAGCATGTCATAAATATTAAATAAATGTCATTTTATACATATTTAATTATCATTCTCTGCATTAGATATTTTGATGCACATATGATTGTGATGACAATTGATGTATTATGTTGAATTTGTGTTGATGTGTTGAGATGAAAATAGAATGACGTG